>JADFUC010000870.1:0-263190 GCA_019722365.1 Lithospermum erythrorhizon | reverse complement strand
TCAGTACTTCGTTCAGTTACGTATTGCTGTAGAAAATTATTATCGGTTAGCGTGAATTAAGAGCCTGCTGTCCACGACAGGTATCTATTTAGAATAGTCCCTTTGTGAGTTAACCGAACCACCAAGTACGTTTCTTAAAAGGCAGTCCAAGAATAATGGGAATATAAAAGATGAAGAAATAATTCTCTTTCCATGAGAACTTCTTAGAGGAAGAAAGGAGAAAATTTTATTTCTTGCAAATAAAATGTGACCATTAACCTTTTTTTAATTCAAATTAGTCTCTTAACATAGACAAAGTTTGAGGAGAGTTCCAATAGAAAAATAACTCCTTAAGGATTTTATCGTTCTTAGAATAGAATGTTTACAGGCAGTACAATCAAATAAATGTTGAACAATTCCGTCACAAATCCCAAATTCTACTGGCGCTGCGTCAGTCCACATGTCTCTGGACTGATTTTGTAATCCGTCGTTTCCTTGTGTTTCACTTTTGCCACTAGGAAGTTTAATAATACTATTTATTATATAGTTCGATTTACTATTTGTAAAGTGGCCTCTTGGGGCCAGACGACCATGGTAATATCTTAAACAATATTAACCAACTATTGTATTATTTGAATTCTGACGGACATGCAGTAACGTAACCCAATGTAATCTTGAGTAGATCTAAAATATTAATTGCTCCCAACCTGATATATATAGTGAACCTTATAGATTGAATGTAAATCGGATGTCTGATCTAAATTGTTGGCGGCCTTTTTATGAGATCGATTATACAATATTTTCAACAGAAAATGTGCCAAGTTTTATGCATTTATTGTATATAATCTTTTAATATAAAACATTTTCCTTTAATTTATAAATAGATTTTACAACAAAATGAAAGATAATTGTAATAAAAATGAAAATTAAACATACAATTACTCTTGGAGTAATCATTAATCAATTAGCTAGGCAAGATAAAATAGCAAAAGTTTTTTAGAGTGAAGAAAATATAAATACCATTTTCGGTGAAAAAATTATTTGCGTATTTTATCGCGTGTAACGCCGTAAGGATATACTAGTAGTTCTTGGGGTGTTGAAAATTTTCTCCAATTTAATTTTTTAGAGCTTATCAGACGAATTTTATACAAAAATATTGAATTGACCCCTTCCCCCTCGATAATAAAAAATATTTTATTTAAATAGATTTAATTCTTCTGATATTTCCCTTAATTTTAATTAGATTCCATTTATTGATATTTAAAGTAGTTGAAGTCATCATTTGGTTGGATTATAAAAATGTAGTATTGATTATTGAATTTTTTTTATTTTTCTTGATCGTTTCTTTTTGTGCGTTTGCGTGGAACTTTAAATTTTTTTTAAAATCATTGGTTTTGACTCACAATATTAGCATTTTCATTAGTTTATAACTTTCTTATTAAAAATAGTAAAATTAATTGTACTCTTGTAAAATAATTTAGTTATGATCAGTAAATAATAACCGAAAATTACTAAACAATAATTTAATTGATTAAAAAGTTAGGTGATGTAAATTTAAGTTTTGAACGAAGGTTATTTGATATCCAAAGTTGCGAAAAAGAGCTTGATATTGACGTGATTTAAAGGTCTATGGCAAAAGCTATCATTTGGTTGCACCACATATAAAAATGTTAATAAACTACGTGCTTTTGATTTCTTGATAGAGAGGATCAGATTCTCCAACACAAAGGCAAACAAGAATTTCGATTAAAGGCTTAATGCATTTTCCCACGAGGATATTGATGCAACTGATTTTAAGGTTTCTTAGTCTGGTGTCGTTTATTTTGGCACTTGTCTTTCTTATGGGATTTTGGATATTAGAGTGTTGCGGGTTGATATATGGTTACATTTAAAACTGATTATCTTTGTATAGCCCTGAGGATAGGATGATGTAGGTGGTCATGGTAATCTTGCGAAAGTATAGGCGCTCTCAAACGATCAGTTGAAGTACGAGGATATTTAAAGAGTGGTGATAAATGTATGAGAGACGAAATGGCATTCACCCAATGAAGTGAATGTCGGGAATGTTTATAGAGGATGCGGAAAGATTCATTCTCATACTTTAACCGTTGAGGAGTGGCAATCGCGGGCGTAAGCGGACGTAGACTTCTTGGCCAGGGAGTGTGCGCCAGCATGACAGGTTCGAACCTGCGGCGATTGCTGCGTTTGTTGGGGGTGGATTTGGTGTGAGTGGTTCTGGTATGGGCATACGTTTGTGGCGAGAGTCAGGAGAGCGCATCCGGTTCTGCTCACTGCGTTGTGAGGGAGGCCCAAGCGAGGCGGCTTAAAATGAAGCGATATGTCGTTTTGTTGAGGGAGTGACAAGTGTTCATTGGACTCCCCAATAAAGTAACATTGGTTACATTAGATATTCTGTTTTCTTAGTCACATGGTTCTCCATATTTTCCATATATTATATTTTTTGTGGTTTATTTAGGTTTGAGGTTTGGATAAATTGGATTTGTAAAGTGAGAAGGGTGAGATGGTGATTGTAAATTTGTAATAATTCAATAGAATTCGCGTTCGAACATATATATGTGTTTTAAAATATTTATCGTTCGATCGCGCATTTGAAATGACTGCATTTGATTGCGGAAATGTTTGAAAAAGTGTTAAAACATTCAATAATCGACGTTAAATTTAAACTTTTTGGAATAAATTGTGAGGAATAAGAGTGTCCAACACTCATTTTTAGATATTTTTGAAATTCCAATAAATTTCGGAAAAAAATATTTAGGATGTCAAATATTACCAAATGATAATCTCAATCAAATATTTTGTGCAAGGTAATCAGGCTACCATAAATAATAAAATATGATTATAAATTGAATTAATTTAAAGGTATACATTAATATAACAGGACCCGGCTCAAGAAGAAATAGTAGAGCAGGAACCTGAACAGGAAATCACCCCCAATCCACTAATCAGACACCACCTCCCCAAACAATATCCCTTTCTTTTGTCCTAAACAAAAATATAGCCACCCCCCACCTTTTACCCCCGTCCCCCACCCCCCTTTCGATCTTTCCTCTCGTAATCGTAGTTTCTAGACCTATTAAACAATTACTCCACTATCCATAACAAACAAACGTTGCCCATCTATGCTTTTGCAATTTCGACTTAATTCTACTAGCTAATATGGCCGGTTATTATTATTATTACTAATATATATAAATATTCAGTCCTTTTAAGTTGTTGCAGTATCTCTACAGACTTCCAGGGTATCCAATTCACTACAGGTTACAAGTGATAACATCCAAAGTTCTTGCATGGAACACAGTACCCCCATAACTATATATTTCTTTTACTCTTCTTTCTGCCAATTCATTTCTCTCTCACTTTTTGAAAGTTTAACAATTTTCAAACATTGAATATGTTAGGGGAACAGAGTATCTTGTTATATTACATTTCAATTCTCATCATAACAATCTACATTTTCAAATACTGAAATCATGAATTGTCAATTTTTGTTGGACTTATAATGAGGTCCTATATGTTTATTTGTGGGCCAAGAATGGAGTTCTAGGTGGGCTCAATTGAAGTCATTACTGACCCCCGACAAATCGATATTTTCCTCTTATTCTACTTGGCTATGCAGAGTTGTGAAATATCCAAGAAAATGACTTCACCTAGATGTATTTCAAACAATTCAGTCATGAGAGTATGTTGGCGTGCACTTGTTCACCACAGTTAAAATAATAATGAATTACCTACTCTCTATTAATATACAGTATTTTCTTTACTCTTCTCTGCATTGAAAATTTACTAACAGGCAAAAGTAAAACATAGCATATCTCACACGGCCACACATGGGGCTAAAATGTAATAATAGGAGATTTTAACATATAAATTAACATGCTAATAAAAATGAACACGTGGTAAGATAGCTTGATGTTGGTGAGACCGAAATGATTTGGCAATGATTAAGTCAATCAAATTTAGTACAAACCGGCATCCCGAGGCTTCCAGGACGGGCGTTACAAAACACTCTTTTAATTTCATGAACAGGCCAGCCATGCTTGTTTGATAGAGGGTGTAGTGGAGATAAGACTAAGGATTAAACTAGGCAATTAATGAAGAGGAGCAGCATAACTACAGATTAGTTTGTGATTTAACTCAAAAGTTTTAAGGTGGGTACAAGTGAAAACGAAAGTGAATATTTGAGAGACTAAATGGCTAATTCACCCCATCTTTGACTTGGTGAGGTTACATTTGTTTTCTTTGAACAGTCGTATTAAATTAGATTTTAACCTAAAAGAAGAAATAGAGTGAAAACGAAAAAACATGCAAGTGCAATTATCATATGAAATAATGTATAATAATAATAATAATAATAATAATAATAATGGAGAAGACTGTTCTCACTGCAAATAATAGATTAACTGCCATGACCACCATGGCCATTACTACTTTCGTGTCCATTTTCTCCGAATGTGGTGAAACAAGCAATGATAAATGATCCACTTCATTATTGAATTGCCATGGGGTAGTTGGGGTGTAATAATTTATATCTGACTTTGAGTTATATAATTCAAAAATGTTCTGTACCAATATTCTGGCAGTAAATTGAGTTATAATCTACTTTCTTTGGAAAAAAATTCCAAACACATCTAACCCATACATTTTACTTAACCTAAATATAAGCTCATTGTGCCAAATTATGCAACTAAGGAAGTAACTTATCCCTTACTCCAAATAATCAAAAGACTACAAGAAAACACAAATGCGTCGGTTGAAAATCACAGAAGCGCCATGTGAAATAATACCGATGCCATCACGAATACGGTTGGCGTCGGTGAAGTGTCTAAACGCGATGGCCGGTATTTTTTAGCGTTTAATTGATTTTGTGGTAGTAGTCAATTGTAAATTGCCGGGTTGGCGTTGGTAAATTTTACCGTTATGAAAATTAATCTTAAATAATTATTTACGGCGAAACCCGGCGCCAATATACGCTTTATATAAAAAACTAACCTTTTTTTTACTTCTTTTTTACGCAATTTTACCCCCTCTTGTTTAAGCCAACAAATCGGCCTCATACAGCCCCAATCGACTTTTCTACAAAAGTATAAGTCGGTTTATTTATTTATTATTTCATTTTTTTTTCTTTTTTTCGTTTATTTTTTAATTATTTGTTGTATATTTAATTATTTTTTTGTTATAATTGTTTATTTGAATTTATTATTTAATTTAATTTAATTAGTTTAAATATCATTTGAGAAATAATTATGATTTTAATTCGTTTAATTAGATTGTTATGATTTAATTGAATTTAATTAGTTTAATTTGTTTAGTTTTAATTTGTTCTTGTTTAGTTATACAAAGTTTTAATTCGATTTTATTGAATTCGGTTTGATATAATTGACTAACTTTTAATTCGATTTTATTAGTTTAGATTGAATTGTGTTTTTAATTGCAGAATTAATTGAGTTGTGTTTAATTGATTGAATTGGGTAATTGAATTGTTGTTAATGAAATGGAATTGAGTTGAGTTTGAATTAGATTTGAGTTTGAATTGAATTTGAATTTCGTGAATTGAGTTTGAATTGATTTGAGTTTGGTTGATCGAATTGGTTTTAATTGAGTTTGAACCTTGAAAACACAAGTTTTTGTAGCTCACCAAGTGGTGTTAAGACTTCAGGAGAAGAATGAAACGGAGCGTGAGAAGCGGTAGGGGCCGGTTCTTGGCGGCCGAGGGTAATAATCAAGGCCCTTGTTATAGAGCCATTCTACATGTTTAGTTCACGGCTTGTCGTGAAGCCTTACTCAATCCCAGGGCGATATCTGCTTGGCAGCATGTATTTCCCTCTTGATCCGTCGAAGTCCCGTCGGGAGTATGACTTAGGCAGTAGTCGGCATCGATCATCCTTGTAGATGAGGCTATGAATATATAAGCGGGTGAGGGATCGGGTGGCGAGGATGTTGATAATAAATAAGCGTGGGATACTAGTCCGGAGTAGCGGTCGGGTACGCGTACGATAGTCCCGGAGTCCTCTGGCGATTGTGCAGGGAAAGGAAGGTCATTCTTGACGTTATTTGATGGAAAGTAAGTACATTTATTTATTAGTTGTTTTATTAATATTTATATTTATGTTTGTATCTAATCATATTTGTTTGTTTATGTTGGCTTAACTTTGTCGTGGAGTTCCCAAGGTCTTAGAGGCAAAATAAAGAAGAAGTCAAAGATTTGTGTACCAACTGATACGATGGACCGAGGCCACCCAAAGAATCTTTATATGACTTTTTTGGTAAGTATGGTGTTATAAAGTTGTGTGCTTTCGGGTAACGGTACACTAACTGTTTATATATTTAGGATCGATATGAAGTTCGAGGAGGGCATTGTATATGACGGAATCTGGGAGGTTGAGAGAAGAAGTGGGCCTGGCCGGCCAGTGGAAGGCTAGTCTTATTTGTAGGATCGTGAATTGTAGATGATCTGCGTTGGCACCTCCTTGGGATAATGGGTGCCCGATTGGA
This sequence comes from Lithospermum erythrorhizon, assembly GCA_019722365.1. Lineage (NCBI taxonomy): Eukaryota > Viridiplantae > Streptophyta > Magnoliopsida > Boraginales > Boraginaceae > Lithospermum > Lithospermum erythrorhizon. Next base: position 256,698 of record JADFUC010000870.1, on the reverse strand, counting down.
TCGAAGATCGGGTTTGTGGGAGAAGTCTTGGTACGGGGATGGCTTGAGGGCGATAGCCCACTTATGGCCAGAGCATGTAAGCATGACTCACATGGGTGGAACTGAATGGGGCTGATACGTTCCATGGGAGAAAGAGGCAGCCATGACGGGTGCATGATAAGGAAGGTAAGTTTGGTTAATTCTTTTTTACTATTAAATTTTTATTTTTTAGCGTTATTAACTATGTATTTTAATTGTGTTTTGAGACGAATAGAAGCCGAAGCGTCCTTGGCCGTGAATATTACGTATTGGTCATATGAAAAGAAGAACTGGCGATAAAACTGGCAAGACGGGTGACTTAATACTCGAGGCCCAGGCAAGCTATATAAGTTTCTATTCTTTATCACGTTAAATTTACAATTTTTAACTATAAGTAAATTTTTGTTTTATGTTTCACAACTTGGAAATGCAGTGAGCACATTCTGCCGAAATGCAGGCGGGGCAGAGACCCATTCACAGTGGGGCCAGGCGTTGTGGATCGGAACTTCAACCGGTGGCCTTGAGGATTGGAGAAAGGCGGATACTTGAATCGATTATACCGGGGAGGCGAGCATTTGATGAATCTTTGGTCCATTCTGTGCCCTGCGCCCTTGGCTGTTATAGAAAAGATATAGAGCGTATGTTGGCGGAGTCGGAGGCGGGCAGGTTCTTGGCTTGAGAAATGCGAGGCGGCCAACGATATGAAGGAAGAGATCATAGGCCTCAGTCCCCGGTGGCCTAGCTTTTATGGGCGTACTCCCGAGGCTTATGTGGGAGGTGGGAGGCTGCTTTAGCAGGCTCGGTTTTCGTAGTCAGGTCAGTAGGTAGGGAGTCATGCGGGGACTATTTGACATCGAGTTCGGCCAGAGAGCGACTTCGGATGGGCCACTTGGACTTCCCTTTGACCTCGTCTTGGGCCCCGTGACTCGAACTGGCTTTCACAGAGGAGGCTGACGTCTCGTCTCTTTCCGTCTCACAAGTACCCCGGCCCCCGACCTGACCTTAAATATTGTTGTTTTTATAGATATTTTATATTTATGTTTATGGATATTTGATGTTTATGTTTTGGATATTAGTTTAGTGGATATTAGATGTTATTGAATATTTTTATATTTATGTTTGAATATTAGTTTATTTACGGATGATTTGTGTTGTTTATGGATATTACTTGTTTATGTTTAAACCAGGTGGTATAAAAGCAAATGGCATCATTTGTAATATGGTTTGCGGGTTTGGCGTCGGTCCGATGTGGTTTGGTGTCGGAACAACCAAAAATTAACACAAATTTAAATTGGTTGGGTATCGCTTTGGGGTTGGTGTTACATAAAATGTATTTTCTTTTCTTAATGAATTTTAAGTAATATAATAAAGTATTATGTACAATAATCATTGTATATATTATTAAATATTAATAGAAAATATTTATAAGCATTGTTCATGATAGTCGAATGAATTCACAACTGACTCTTTTATATATAAATATGTCGCGAGTATTATCGATGTGAATATTTATATTATAATGTCTATAATCGTAACTTATAACTAATTTTTAATAAATAGATTTATTATATGTGGAATAGTTAGATTAAAATAAAAAATTAAGTTTATGGAGTATTGAGGATATGGGAGTATTGAAATTGGCGTCGGTAGGGTTAGAGGCTCGGTTGGGTGTCGGTTTGGCATCGGGAATTACATAAAAATATTTTTTTTGTGAATTGGTAAGCAATATAATAAGAGTATTATGTCCAAATGTCATTGTATATATTATTTAATATTATAATAAATATTTATAAACATTGTTCATGATTGTTGAATGAACTACTCATGCGACTCTTTATATAGCGTATATAAATACGTGAATATTTTATATTTATAATGTCTATAATACTTTACTTATAACTATTTTTCAATCAACTATATTTATTATATGGAATAATTATATTAAAATAAAATAAATAAATTTATGGAATGAGGTATAGGGTGTTGGGTTGATATCGGGAGGGTTAGGAGCTTTGGTTGGGTATCGGTTATTAATTAAAAGCCGGCCTGACCCAATGCCAATTTATTATAAATGAAAAAGCAGACGGAGACAGTCACGTACCCCGACAAACCTCATTCTCCCCCCCCTCGCCACTCCCTTGACTCGAATCAGGTATGTTTGATATTGTTATGTTCAGTGTGTTTAATTGTTAATTTTTTGCTTCGTTTAATTAGTAATTCTTTTTATTAATTCAATAATTCAATTATAATTAGATGTCATTCCTGTGAAACAATTGGTTAGCCGACACTTTGTGATAATTGGAATTAGACTGATTCGCTACACCTTAGTAATTTATTAATTTTAAGTTCGTAATTATTAATTATGTTCAATTATGTTATATTCAATTTTGTTCAATTATGTTCAATTATTAATTTTATATGTACTTGATTAAGCGACTTCGAATCCATTTAAAGAATATGAACATGAACTCGAATGATCTTGTCGATTGCTTATGCGGATGTTTGGAGATTACCGATTTTTTTTTTGGGATATTTATAAAGCACGAAGACCGTTTCAAGGCGTGAAAGAGTTGATATTTGCCGATGGGTGGCATGAAACTTGCCACGTATCATGGCGATGCGTTGACGATCAAATGGTGTCGAATTGATTTGGAGCATTAGTCACAACGCCGTCGTGTTTGAAGTGAGCCACCCGTTTTGATGAGAAGGGTGATGAAAAACCACCATGTATCGTGTTTGAGTGAATGTTGTTTTATTTGAACTATTGTGTTTTTAATGTTGTCGTTAGATAAAAGAATCTTGTGTTTTAATAGATGTTTGAATAGATGTTGAATGTTATTGTTGAACTATTGTGTTTATGTTGTTTGAATGTTTGAATTGACTACGATTTAGTGCGGATTTGTAGAAGCTGTAGCTATCAGCGTCGAGTTTAGCGTCGGGCGTCGGTTTCATGTTTATTTTACGGACCGATGTGACCCAGCCTTAATGACTCTCCATATTTTTCAGATATAGACCTTATGCAGATTAGAAAAAATTTAAAAAATAGACCTTTTCCAAAAAATACTTCTAAATAAAGCTTGGCTTCTACAAGCTATCTTAATACTTTGACCAATTGAACCCTAAACCTATCTTAAATTGCATATTTTCTTTCACTAATTCAAAATCTAGGGTTAAGGTATGTTTCCCATTATTATTTTATATAATGTTTAATTGACTAGTATGTATATAGATTATTATTTGAATATACAATATTTTTAATTATTTTTGCTTACAATGTTTAATTATTGTCTTTTGGTTATTATAAATTAAATTTGAATTTCAATATATTTAGGAAAATATTTGAAGATGGATTCTTTGATGTATAATCGTTATGGTTGGACTATAGCGAATCTGCGTATCTGAGGTTTAGTGAGTTTTGTGAGGTTGCGAGGAAAATCATGTAAAGGATTATGTGGAATGATAAGATCGTGTGAGAGGTGTAGAAGCGGTAAATGTATGATATTAGTCAAGTGGAATCGTTGATGTCAAAGGCTTTGTGGAAATATATTACATTTGGGAGTACCGTAGCGAGGATTGTGCTGCCGCCCATGTTTCACGATGTGGTAAGACTCTTCTAATATTAGATTTGAGAGACGATATATGCATATGATTGAAGATGGTTTAAACTTACATGTGGGGAGACAAGATTTGAATTTGGGGGTGCTACAATGAAGGGAACAATTCGGGATTAGAAGATCAAATCTGACGGCAGCAACGTACTATGACTGATGGGGTACGTAAACCGGCATTTATGGGATAGTTGCTTGAATTTACTAAGTTATTAATAATGACGAGTTGGTAGTCTAAAAATTAAATTACATGAAATATCACGACAATATTTTGCATCAAATGACATCAATTCGCGGAGGGATATTAAATTTATTATTGAAGATGACCGAGACGCAACTGATAGTGATGCTTGATGCAGTCGAGACTATCAGGATAAGCAATGTTGACTCTCGGAGGAAGGCTATTTAGAGCAATGAAGCGACGCCACGGAAGACTATTAAGGATCGATGTTTTTAATTTTCAGGTGTTAAATGAAATAATTGACAAGTTTATGTAATAAGTCTTGCAAAAAACTATATTTAATCGTTTTTGCTGTTGTATTTTCAATGTCGTGTTTATAAAATGTTGTGTTTGTGTTTGAATGTTTTGTTATGATTGCGAGTTGCGAGATTGTGTAAGTTGTAAAATGATTATTTTTTAGAGTTGTCTTAATATGAAGACCATTCATCGATTTAGCGTCGGTTCGTATAATTATATTTCAGTTAATATCGGTTTGAGTCGAATGGCATGAGCTTCAAATTTTCAAGATTCTGCTAAATTATAAAGTGCGGAAATTTAAAATATTTTATTTTTGGGCGTCGGGGTTCGCGTCGGTCATTTGATTTTTCAATTGACCCCTACTTACATATAAACACTTTAATTTTCATCCTAAAACCTAACCTTTCTTTAACTTAATCACTAAAACCTTTGTTCATAATTTTATTTTGTTTAATTTTTATTTTTATGTCCTACTTAATCTTATTATTTGTTTAATTTTGTGGAATTGAAATAGAAAGAATAAACTTCTTTAAATTTCTTTTTTTAACCTTTGATAATAATATTGTTACTCATTTTGTTTATTGTTTGTCATTTTTTTATATTACATCATTTTATGCATAATCTTCCTACTTTTAATTTAATTTTTTTGTTTATTGTAGGAAAAAAATTTCAAATCCTAAAAAGAAAAGAGGTAATTTTATATTATTTTTGTTGATATTGTCCTTGTTTGTGTTTATGTTTTGGGTTATTGTTTGACATTTATGTTTGGGTATTGTTTGATGTTTAGGTATTGTTTGTGTTGATTTTTTAGAATTTATTGCCGATTACGGTTTCTTGAATGTTAAATAGGCTGAACATTTTCCCACTAAAATTGATCGTCATAGCGTCTGGTAGGGTGTCGGTGGCGTGGACTTCAGCTATATCGAGTATTAGGCTTCGGGCGTGGGACTTGGCTTATTTTATCCGAGGAGTATTGGCCTCGACTTGGCGTCAGTATAAAATAATTAATAAATAAATTAAATACAAAATTCAGTGTCGGTTTGGCGTCGGTATTAAATAAATCAAAAAGAAATTAAAATATGACATGGCGTCAATTTAAATAAATCAAAAATAAAGTAAAATATGACATGGCGTCGGCTTGGCGTCGGTATTAAATAAATCAAAATTAAAACTTCTGGCATTAGTATTCAGAGGCTTTCGAGCCTGGCAATTTAAGTAATTACATTATTACCAGAGACCTGAGTTAGAATTAAATTAAGCGTAGAAAAATAGAGGCCGGTGCAATCTCGACCTTGGACCGGCCTTAAGCAGGCAAGCGTCGATTGGAATGTATCGGTATCCCAGGACGTGGTTTCTTTTTAATTTTGTAGTAATTAAGTATGATTTTTAGCCATTGGTTAATTGAGTATTTAGTAGTGAAATGCCAGTTTGAGCCATTTAGTTAATTAATTATTTTGCCAAGTAATAGTGGTAATTTGAGAATTACTATATTTTCCAATCTCTGAAAGCACTCATATGTCATTTGACCCATTCCATTATCATCATCATCATTATTACAAGGAGAACTGAGGGATTGTTTAGCCCATGTTTGTTTGCTAATATCTCATTATCCACATGTATATGTTAATGTTTGGTCTAACCAAGAGGACATCGTTTTGGTGGAGTAATGTGCTTCAAGTGCCTCTTATGGACCAAACACAAGCTTAAGAAGAAGTATATGAACCAAACATGCCTAGGCAAAGCAAGCTCAAGGGAGGGAGTAGGGGGGATCCCTTCAAGGTTATTCTTACACGTGATATACAAAACAATCATAAAGCACACTTGCATGCGTCTGTCTAAATATCCATTATAATTATCATCATCTGTTTTCCACTGTATTGGGCTAACTTCAGCAGTGGAAAAGATTAAATATTTAAATTCCCCCACTTCCATTTCTCCACATCAAACACTTTGTTTCTTTTACTTTCAAGAATATACCGAAGTTTTACCATCTCCGAGCAGAAGTTCACCCAATGCAGTATTTTTGTACCACATTTTGATCAAGTTATTTGTCATGAGCACAAATGACAAAAAATGGTCAAGACTAGGATTATATCAAACATGTAATCTTTATTCTTAACTTTACCCAGTATATATTTCCTTGAATAAAAATATTTAATCCCAAATATTCTACATCATATGTCCACATCACATAATAGAGAAAGTTAAATATACTGCATTCATTTCAAATTAATTAGAATTTCTCAATTTTGAAATAAACTTGTCATCAATTCTTTTATGTATATTATGAAAAATAATAAAAAATAATATTATCAAAATATTTTTTAAAACAAATTGATGATATCCATTTTATATTTTCGGTAATAAATAAAAAATAATTTGTAATCTTGCCAGCAGCATCTTGGAAATGTCAAATTAATTTGAAATGGAGGGGCGTCATTTAGATGTCTGATCAGCTAGTCTTCGATGGATATCGGATAGTCATTTTTCGCGGTGCATTTTCTCTTAAATCGGTGTGGGTTCGATCGTGGCCAACCGACAAGTAAGTTCTTTGAATCGAGAATTCGATGCCTCGGTGTTCGCAGGTTATCATGTTGGGCCGATATTAGTAGCGTAAATTGGCTACGGACTGTGCTAGAGGCACGTCTGGATAACGCTTCCGCGTTGGTGATGTATAGCATTGACGACGTTGAGTGTATCGGCGTATATTTATCTAACTTTAGTCCTTTCTCTCACATCCTATGGCTATATATCATCTTCAATCACATCTTTTCACTTCATGAGTGGAGCTCATTGATTTAACGATAAAATCATCCAACCACAATCCAGTCCATTCTCTAAAGCATAATAAACTGTTGTTGTTCTTTATCATTTGATTCTCTGGTAAGCTCCCAATTTCATGCCTTCATTTTTTGCAACATTTATTTATTTTGATCACTGTAAATACAATTTCTCCAATAAACGTGTCGTTAACAGGTAATATCTAAGGTATCACTCGCTTCTAACTCACATGAAGTTAATTTTGTGTATCATTGATTTAAAACTTGTTAAAGTTCATGTTTTAGGCCTTAAAGATCAGTTTTCACTCAAGTATAATCCATTTTTTCAGTTTCTGTTAATCTGCATATCATTAATGAAGTAAATGGGCAAAAGGGTCATGACCTCCATCTCTAGAAATGGTAGATAGTGTGTTTTTTAGATTTCCTATGTTTTATACCTTTTGAGTTAGTGTACGTTACTATAGTTATGAGTTTGGAATTTTGTTGTTTGTTTCTAGGTGTGCTTTTATTCTCTTTCTTGGGCAGTCATTATAATCCTTCACATTTTTCCAATATTCCATAGCCATATATGCACAATTCTATGTCTTCATATAGTTAGATCTATTTCTGCTTCAAAAGATTGTTTTTTAGGAGACAAGTTGTAGAATGTTTTTACTATAGTACTATTCTATCAAAATCATACTTAGTGATATAGCCATTTATCAACATAAGCATTAATATATAGATTTCGATTTTGTTGTCTTCTTCTTGATTTTATGCATTTAGATTCTAACAGAAGCATCCAAGAGGGTTTTGCACCTTGTAATATTTCTCTCTTTTGTCCTCATATATATATTTTTAATTGTTTCCTAACTTAAAATAAGGTTGAAGTTTGTGTTTTTGTTTTAACTTCTTGCACACGTGCTTATTTGTTAATGTTGAGGCAAGTTGGTATCTGAATTTTATGTTTTTTTATTTTTATTCTTTACATAGTCCAAATGTATTTCATTTTAAATTTTAACCTTCAGTATTAATGGCTCAATAGTGAGTGACTGGAGTGGGGTACTGGAGAGAAGAGAAATAATGGGGTAATTCTTAAGTAATGTCCACTGGCGTGTAAATATTTGTTACCCCTATATTTGGTTGTGGACTTTTTTTTTGGGGGGAGGGGGGTGGTGTAATGAGTTCTTATCTTTGCAAAGGGAAATGTTAAGACTATTGTGTTTTTACATGTTGCAGTCTTTTGGACAGTTTTTAAGATTTTCAACTTTTGATTTTTGTTCCTTCTTGAAACTGCTGAGGTAAATATTTTTGTTTGTATTGTATAATAAGGTGATGAGAAGTATAATAATGAAAATAAATTTAAAAATCTTTTTATTGATATATTTTTTATAAAATATTATATAACACAAATAAATATATTAAGGTTAAAGTTGAAAATCTATTTATAAAAAACGGAGACCCGATCTTTATTGGGATGGAGTTAGTATTATTTTCTACTCATAGTTTGAAATAGATGATTGTTTATAGAAGATGATTTATTAGAGGATTGTAAAATCTGCATTTGGTTATGGCTACGTTGGAATTATAGAAAATTATAAACGATTAAGCTATTATGAAATTAAATATTTTAGATGATAATATATTTGAAATGGATGGATGGGTATATTTGTATGGGTTTCTTTTAATTTTGCTTCAGTTGCTGGCATATGTTTTCTATTCTTTGTTTCTGGATTTCTTTGAAGCATTGAATGGAGATGAGTGAAAACTATAAAGGAATACTATTTTGGACTCTTTGGTTGGGTAAATAAAACTAGATTATTTTGCTTCTTTATATCAGCATCTAAAAGTAAAGTGGTGTCACCATGCCTACAAGGCAGAAAGAGAGCTCAGAGCAGCATATAGTGATTAAACCACAGTTGCAAAATACTCTGGCTCCAATTCAGAAGAATCACAAAAATATTGTTAATTTGAAAAGTCCACCAAACCATGAACCTTCTCACATGGCCAAATTCCAGAACCAGAACTCGCCTCCTGCAAGAAACCGAGGAAGGAGACGAGGGAGGGGCGGTCGCAAATCTGATCAAAGTGATGCCTTTATGCCACCTAGTTCAAAACCTTGCACTGCAGCAAGTAAGCCTGATCTGGTAGTGAATGGAGTTGTTGAAGCCGTCGTACAGAGTGGTGTATTTGATGATGGTAGAAGCTGACTGTAGGCTTTAATGTTGGTTTGCTACTTCCAACAAGTCTAATAACTTCATAAAAACAGCCTGGTTATGGTCAATTGGGTACCAAAATGCATTGTGAAGGCCAATCACTCAACAGCAGAATTACCAAACAAGTACTTGCACCAATTATGATGTAATTTCATGATATATTTATATTATAAATAAATGTTCTTATCTCGATTTATTTTAATTGTTTTTGTTTTTCCGTGTCAATAGCTGACCATCCGTTATTACATATGACTAATTACCTTTTTGGTTAGCTATGGATGATTAATAACAAACTGACTTTGATATACTTCTTGCATTTGTTTCTGCTTGTAATTCTCTGGTAACTTTGCTGTAAATACTGTGATTTGGCTCCTGTTGCTTTATTGTACTTTACCTTGGCTGAGCATTTACAGTCCTTAAATTTGGCCATTAATATTGTTCTTGTGCCTCAACATGGGGTTTCCACTTTGACCACAATGTTACCCTCTGTGGCTTTTTGCGTTGACTATAACTCCTGAAGTACCATCAAAACTGCTGATCAATGTGCAGAACTGGTAAAACTGTACAAAGAAGAGTCTGACCTGGGGATGAGGTTACCTGCTTATGATGGCATGAAGTCTGTACAGCTAGCGAGCTTCCCACTTGCTGGAGGAATTCACCATTAAACTTGTAGAGGAGGAGGGAGTTAGTGAGGATTACAAGTATGGACACCTTTCCTCATTTTACACTAATTTTTTTATGCAACTTAGTCTATCAAACTCTTTGAGTCCAATAGCTGACATTGTTTCAGTAGTAAAAGAAGAAGATTTATTCTCTGAACACCCTGCTGTGGTTCTCTTTTACATAAATTTGCAATTGATTCATTTCATTAATAATTATTTCGAGGACTGGGATATCACCACCTTGTTGTGCAAGCATGCATAACTTATAAACACACACATGCACCAGAGTGAATTGACTTACTGTTTGATTGAATTTCAGGAGACAGAGGCAATACAAAGTTGCAATGGAGGTTTGTAGCCACAGGCAAACTTACCATCTAAGCCAATTTCTTGCGGAAAGAGACAGATGGTCCTAAAGAAACTATAAAGTCATGTTATCTTGGAAAAGTATAACTGAAGGTAGAACCAGCATAAAACTTGCCCCAGAGAACTCATAGTGGAAGGGCATAAGGTATTGTTTAAATTATTTCCTTATGGATTATTCCGTTTCTCAATGTTAAAATTTCCTTCCTGTTAAGTGTTCGCCTGATATCCGGAAACCTGGCATGCAGTGACTTAGAAGGCATGGTCTGGATTTGCAAGTATAAGACCCACAGATGGGCCCTGTCACTTAATATTGGTAATTCACTCCCATATGAAGTACTAATACTTCTGATCTTTTCAAAGTAACTTACTAAATTTCTTCTGCATCTCAGATATAAGCGTCAGCTGCATTTATTAAACTTCAGTAATAGAATTGTTGCGCTTCTAGGGAAAGATGTTTGGTGGAGGGCCATTATCTGGCTCATCCGTGGGTGTTAACTAATTTGTTTCTGTAAGGTGAGAACATGTTTCTCTCTTTTCATCTGCTTGGTATGTCTTAACATCTAGATTAAAAACAAAGAGGTGTTGAAGTTGGAAGTGACACATCCGAGGTGGTGTCGGAAAATGTCGAGTTCTGGCTTGACATCTATTTAACACGTGGATTAATGTATGGTATCTATTCCTTCATCATAGTTAATAATTCACATGTCATCTCTTTCTTCCTTGATTTTTAAAGCATCAACTTTCAACAAAGGGAGTCATTAAATATCAAATTAATTTTCCTTAAAATAGACTTGTTCAATTGATGGGATAAAATCGAGCATACATAAGACTGTTGAAAACTTATTAAAATACTTCAATTTAATTAAAGATAAACATATAAACATTCGTAATTTTTTAATAGGTGTACTCAAGTTTAGAATGACAAAAAATAAAAACATAGAGTAATAAAATAATTTGCAGAAGCAAAGAATGTTATTAAAATTTAATCAAACGTTAAAACATGTAAGCTCATACCAAATTCACACTAATATGCTAGTTAACATAATATATATACCATTTGCAAGCACAGGCTGGAAAAACATTAGCTTATGAACAAAAGTTGCCACGGTAGAATGTTTATTTGCATATTATTAAGAAGTAGAAAGTCAGGCGGAATAATGGATGGGACAACAATTCATGTTTTACCATCTTAGATTCTTAGAGAACCAGGAACATGGTGTAATCAAGGCATTTAGTCCAGCGATATTCGGTAGAGTTTTATTTAAGAACATTCGATTCTTGCTTAGAAATTAAATTTTTTCTAACAGGGTTTAACAAACACGCTCAATGGTTTCGGCCAGTTTGGAGGTGGTCTGATATCAAGAAGCCAGAAGCGAAGAGCGATGTTCAACGGCAGATAGACTTCTGAAAAAAGACAAGTTGTTTTATGGGTATACTCTAAATTCTTTTAGTTTATAATTTAATTATTGTATGATATTGAATATAATTTCTAATTCCTATCGTTTGGTAAAAAAGATGGTAGTATGGTACTAATATATAAGCGATATTGTGACTCACATTAGCCATGTAACGAGCGAACCCGAAAATCGAGAACAAGTTCGGAGTTATTTCGATTGGAATGTTTGGATTAGGTTCAAAAAGTTAGGAGAATGTTAGAATACGATCGAACATACAAATTTTAATGATGATGAAATATCGGTAGAATCAGAACTTTCAGCTGACTAGCAGTCGACTTTCGAGCAAGATGAATTTTAGATGCCTTTCATACCTACATAACATAATGACATAATGAATTCATAATACAAGATGGCAATAACCATGGGTCCGGGACCCTATTATTATATTTCGTTGGTTCATTGGTATCTCATGTACATTATTATTGATGAGTATGAATACCAATATGATATTCAGGGTAAACTACTACATCATTTATTGTGTTGATTTATACTTATGCATATATATTTTTAGTCCACTTTTATTGTTTTATACTCCGTATCATTGTATCTTCTGGATTTGATGTATTTTAGACAATGCCCTTTTCCTAAGAGTATTGTTACGATTTGGTTATATACCGTAGTCTAGCTAAGCTAGTTAATCTGATATGCAAATATATAACAATGGTCTATTATATTTGGTCTTTTTATAATGTGTTCTAAAAATACATGTTAAAATGGTAAAAAAGAAAAATATTTGATAAAAGATTCGATATATAAAAATTTGCTAAATACATTTTCTTATTTATTTTTAAGTTTTATCGTATATTTTATTTACAATTTTAATTCTTAACATTATTAAGCTTTAAAACTACACAAAAATCATATTTTCATACAAAAACGATCACACAAAACAGCTCAATCCTCAGGGGAAGATGGTCTGCCACCTTTGTAAATATGATTGAAAACATTATCGCCCATCTAATAGCCATTAGAAGAAAAGGCTGAGGAACTTATATTTATTTCTCCTTCATAGATTAAATTAAACTCAGTAGATGTTATACATATATAAAGCTATGTGATATATTACAGATTATATGTCAAAGATTTTATGTACTTCGGAAAATAATTAATATCTTTAATTAGTTATTAAAATTATTGTACTTACTTGTTTTGTGTGAAATCTAATCAATTCGTTGAGATTTAATTTGATGATATTACTTTGTCAATTTAATTGGTGCCCAAAATTAGTGATTTCTATATGGAATTAATTACTTGTTACACTGTATCTAAGTTGCCAATTTCTTTCTGAAATAGTATAGCCATTCTTTGTAAGAAGCTATATATATAAACATCTAGGAAGTCTTTTTCTCACACCCTCCCATAATTGAAAATAGTGTTGAGAGAATAATATTTGAGAGAGAGCAAAGTATGAATAGTTTTGTGGGACTTGCTTGAAATTATAAGAATAATTAGAGTGATTATGCCTGGACTCTGAAGTATCGTGAACAATAACTATTCCTGAATTATAATTGATTTGCTTGAACCAGGTAAATTCTACATATTTCTTTGTTTTTTATATACTCCGTAATATGTATTTGGTTATTGTTCCCATATTTATTTATTCCGAATTGAGGATCTCAAATCAGTTATTTATTTCAATTACATGGTACAGTTATTTATTTTGGCTCGGCTCATTGGTGACAACAGGCAGATTCCGAGCCTAACTAGTACACAAGAAATAAATTAAATGAACAGCTAATTATCAGAGATAAATTGAACTTTGATATGTGTTATCTGATAATAAAAAGATCATCATATAACTGCAGGTAACACAATAGCTTTTCATCTGTCGCAAAACAAAAAATTATTTTAATATATAATAATAATCGCTCATAGAGCCCCATCGGGCGACTCGACAGGCAACAAGCAAGAAAGCCATCTAGAAGCTCAATATAAACCGAGATGAGCTTCGAGCCTCGGCTCCTAGCCCCGAACCAAGCCATTCGGTTGAGCTCGACTTATTAACCGTTCTACATACAGTATTTAAATTAAATCATTACACGGTTAAGAGAGAACCTTAGCTTTTGAGTATTACTTCGGACTTTCGGAGTCCCTATAGCAATATAGGAGTATTTTAAATGATCCTTAATATATACGGAGTAATGATAGGCGTATGTAACGTTATTCAGAGCCATAAGGGCTATATAATGGCGGTGTTTAGTTCCATAAGTATTACAACCTTGCAATAGGACAGACTTTTAACATTATACTACTCCGTAATAATTATGCCAACTAAATTGCATATTATTCATCATTAGATTTACTCAAATACCTTAATGCCATTATTATAAGTCATTTATATGTAATTATTCGATACTTTCTCCGATTTTTTAGTTGTATACTATCAAATTTTTTGTTTTGATAATTGTCACTTTAAATTTCAATGCTATATTCATTTATTTTTTTCTTTTTAAAGTCCCCCTAGTTAAAAAATGTATTCAAAAAGTTACATACTTGAATATACAAGTTTTACTTATGTTTAATGTTATTAATTATTATTTTAGTTATTGATTGAATATATATGGAGTAAATTATAGTTTATTATTAATTGCTTCTTGATGCGTGAAAATGCTAAGTATATTAGAAGTTAAAAAACGAAGAGTATTGTGCTGACGAGTCTTAGTTAAAATTTCATGTGTTTCACTTTAAACGCCCAATTCAATAATGAGTACTTAGTAGTCAGGGAGCCTTGTTACAAATTGTATATGTATTTACAAATTGCAAGTAAAATTGTCATTTATATATATACACATGATATTTGGTTAAATATATATCAATCATTATGTACATCCAGCAGTTGGAAATTTATACTATATATAATGTGCAAGGGTGGTGTGATTTACAAAATGAAACCAAATTAATGTATTTTCTGTTTTACCCTCGGAAATAATTTTATTTATTTTAATTTTAATAGTAACTTCTTTTATGGTGTATGGCACAACAGACAATTATCGATAAACTACTACTATAAATATTATCTACTATGTAATACTCGTAATTATCACAAAATAAAAGTTGTTTCAGAACCTCTGTCTTTTCTTGTAGCTTTTCATCTTATTTCTTTTAGGTTTTTTAAAAAAAAATTTCATTATAATTTATATAAAAATAATAAAATAATTTGCCTGAAACGAAGCGTACACATATAACAAATATATATAATCATATAGCTTAAAGTGTTTATTAAGAATTCCAATTAATTTTATTATTTTAAAAGAGAAAAACGATAAACCAATTAAAAGAAAAATATTATGAGACCGTAGTGTTAAGAATTTTAAAGTTTAATGTAAAAACTACGTTAAAAAGTAAATGATGATAAAAATGAAGAAAAAAAAAAGTATTACATGATCAATTAAATAGGCCCCGAGGGAATAGTCACTTATACATTATTAGATGGTTTTAGGTTGAGTGTTTTATTTGACGTAGTTGATTATCTAATGTCCACTTTACATTGAATTAACATTTTCATTCATTGTATATAGCCAATTGAATTTGTTTATGTTTTAAATCTTCTTCAATATTGTTACCATTCATTTATGTTTAAATTTCCCCACATAAGCCTTCATAACATAATTTCCCAACTAAAAATTTAAGTTACAAACTAATTAATAGACGACAACAAATAGAAAAGGAGCATGGAATATAGGTTAAAGACTTAAAGTAAACAAGGACAAAAATATGTTGTTAATTTAAGCATATAGAGGCATTGGAAATCTCGTGTCGGACTCGAGTCAATATAATCTCCACTGCACGTGTGTGCCCGGTTATGTTGATTTTAAAAAATGGTTGATCTTATTGCAGGTTTTTTAGCTTAATTTATTGGGTTTTCTTTTGTAAACACTGTTTTCATGGCATCATGGATGCAAATTACAATACACGTACGTTTTCTCCACTTCTTTAGGCCTCCCAAAAATATGTTGTTCCTAATTGAAAATTTAAAGGTACATAATAAGATAGAAGCATAAAATATAAATAAAGATATATCAAATTATTCATCTATTCTCCATATGTAAGCTTATGATAGATGATGATTTTATTAATTCCCTGTACTTTCTTGACTCAAAATATGGATTTCTCTGATATATTTTTTGAACAATCTCAAATCATTTGTATACATATTTTTCAGTAGGATAGATATTACTAAAAATTATCAAAATCAAATCAATTCTTATCCTATTAAATGATTTGATTGCTCCATCCTTATATAAATACGTTTTTATTCAATTTTATGTTGAGTCTCATTTCATCGATTAACCTTTCATATAAATTTTAAGTTATTTATTTATAATCCATGTTCAACTCATTTGGGTGCCTCTCTAAAGTACATTTATCATTTTCAAGTTTTTTCTAAATACATTTATCATAGCTTCACCTTTCTTACGAATATATATCCATAGAACATAATTTTGTCTTTTGCGTGCAACTATATATGCACTATCTTTATTTTGGATAGTGTTGAAGTCACCATCCAAGTCAACTAATTAACAAACTTGTACTCTAGTTTATAAAAATGGACATACTATATTATGCTCTATTTTATTTGAAAATATTATATTAAATTTCATGTCAAAATAGAATTAATAAAAACTTCATATATTATGAACATATATGCCCCCTCCAAAGTTTTTATAAGAAAAACAATTACTAAAGAATACCCCACTATAGTTTGAAGGACAAGAGGACAAAACACCCATTTCTACGAGTACCATTGGAAAGAAACATAAATCGAGTTGAGTGAAACCTAAGAAGAAGTCCAAACAAAACGAACAAAACCCCTTACCCTACTCACCTTTCAATCATATATGATATATCATCGAGACCATGAGAGCTATTGCATAATCATACTCCGTAATCTATTCTTTCAAATTAGTTATTCTTTCCATTCCTTTTAACTTATCTTTCTAGTTATTTATATATAAATTAAGAAAAATAAAATGTAGTAAAAAAGTATATAAAAAATATAAAATATCAATTAAATGAAATTATCTAATTGGTTGGTTAATAATTTAAGAATAAAAAGTAGTAAAAAATTACATTAAAAATATAAAAATACAATTTTCCATACTGAAATTTTCAAAAATTTTCAGCAAAAATAAAAGGTAGAAAGGAAACAGTAAGCGAATGGAATGAGTACCATTTTAGTTGAAAGTTGTGATAATAAAGTCCATCCATAATGATAAGATGTTTCTAACTTCAACAAAAATTGAAGGTTCAAATCATTTCGACGTATATAAATACCTATTAAAATGATACTATTAGTTTGCCATACTTATCGTGGTTTTAGTAATTAGTTACCACATTCGTACTTCTTTCTTTTATTACAAATTTGTTATAATTTCTTATGGTTTTGATTTATTCTTAGTATTTTGTTATGAATATCATATTTATTAATGTTAACATGTTATAAATAAATGGTTTGCTTGCTTTTCTTGGGTGTTAATTAATTTTATTAATTGATTAAGTAAACTACATTTTTGTTAATCCGATTAAATTTGGATTTTGAAATAAGTGAGTTAGATCAAAACTACGACTAAATGATTGACTCGTTTGATGAAGGCTCGTCGGCTGGAAGCATATTTAGTGAACAAGTCGAGCATAAATTGCTAAATTAAACCCGTTACAACTCCACCTATATATATTTGATATACAAAATTGAATAATTATCCAGTTATCCTCATAATACTCGTACCTTGAGCTGAATCAGATTGTGAGTTTGATTTTTCTTGTTCTTCACAACTCTACTAACAATTGAGTCATGTTCAATATAAACTTGTTTAATATTTATGAGTGACCATTAATCAACTCGACTTATAAAAGTACTCCCTCTTTTTTTGAATTTGTCATCACAGCACATATGTTTTGTTCCAATGCTTGTTATTCTAATATAGAAAATTGTAGCTCTACGTTTTATTGTATTTTTAGTATTTTAGCATTAAATTATCAACCAACGGATCATATAGTTTTATTGAATTGTCATTGTACATTTTCGTAATTTTACAACTTTAATATTTATCTCTAATATTATAAATAAATGTTCCAAATCAGAGCCTATTAATAGTCATTTGTAAAAGGAGACATGCGATGTATACAATCGATTTCTCTAAGCCCCATTGGCAAAACTTACCTTTGATTTGAATTTTCTAATTAATATTTTTATTTATTTTGTCTGCTTTACTGATTTGATGTCCTCCACAACTTCATCTATTGGCGAATTGATGTCAATATTCTATATCATCGAATTATTAGCTTTTATATGCGTTTAATTAGTATGATTTAAAAGTATAATTTAAATTTTTGGATTCGATATATAAATTCATATCTACGTGAAAATTAAATAAAAATATTAATTATAATAATAATAATTCTATTCAAAAGCATATGGTTATTTAACTAATACATATTATAATAATAATAACAATAGTTATACATAATAACTAAATAATAATAATTCTATAAAAATATATGATTATTTAACTAGCACCTACTAATAATAATAATAATAATAAATAATAATAGTTCATAAAATATATTATTATTTAACTAACATTATTAAAAATTGAAAATGACATATAATGAAAAATCATATTAATGAAAGGTAGTAAATTAATAATATACAATATATAGAGACATATTCTTATATGAATTGAATTATGAAAGTTATAAATGCAAAATTAGGCAAAATAATTAGGTTATTGATGCGTACCTTTGAATCGTAAACATGCAGCAGAGATAAATAAATAGCTTAATAATTAAAAAGTGGGATCTGAAGACAACTATAAAGTCTATATATCAAATATATGATGTATCGTCTTCCGAAATACCATACGTGTCGACAATGATTCAATTCCAATTGATAATCTGCGTATTACCTCCATTTTTTTTATTTGGCGTTTAGGTATATCAGAATTGAAACTTTGACCGTTAATTCTTATTACTTGTTGAATAAATATAAAGTTATATCATTAGATTCGTCTTTAAAAAATAGTTTCATAATATTCTTTTCTTATAATTTTTTAACATGCAGTTTAAGATAATTGATGTCAATTATGCCGATATAGGAAGCATTAAAATAAAATAAAAAATAGAGAGTATTGATTAAATCTTATTAGAACTATTAGATTTGTAAATAGAAAGGTAAAATTAGAAATTATTAGTGAAAATGAAAGAAATACAACCCTTATTTATATTTTTATATATGTTAGTGATAGTAATATTAGTAATTAGTGATTAGTGATGTTAGTGATACTGATTACTACAGTAATAATAAGAAGAGTTTACATTAGAGACATGAATATACATCTCTAACACGCAATTACACAATGACCATGAGAACACTACTATAGCATGATGAATTAGTGATTAGTATTAGCGTTAATTAATGATAGTGATTATTACAGTAGTAATAAGAGAATACATTAGAGACATGAAAATACATCTCTAACACACAATTACACAAACCATAGACAACCATGGTATGTTCTACACTATTTGCGTTACATTGGAATCTGAGTACATCCAGCTGCATATCATATCATATTTATATCTACGGATCAACAACAACAACAATAACAAAAATAATCAAACGCAATTCCTCATACTTTAACCACATAACACAACATTCCTCGAAATATACTCCCACCACCAAAAATACCACTTTTCCATACACTTCACAACCCAAGAATCATCATGGAAGAAACCGGTTTGTTCCGGTTTCAACCTCCAAACCACCACCACCTACCTTGACCTTCAGCTCAAGAATTCTTCCCAACACCACCACTTTTACCACCACCACTTTCCCCTTACCCACCTACAACCACCACCACCACCCTACTACTTCCTCAACAACAATAATATCATCACCTCCACCGTTTTCCCAACCCATTTAACTGGATTGGCCACAACTGCACCTCCTACACTGCCGTAGTTGTATTAGGGCCTATATTCCCACCACCTGTAATTAATACTTCAAGGGCTGGCTACATTGCAGTCCCTCATGACGTCAGCGAGTCAACCATTAGACGAGACAGGTGTTCGGTGACATCAGAGCGGTTCAAATGGACCGGGTTCATGATGGGATAGTGACGGTTCATTTCTATGACTTGAGCATGCCCAGACCGCTTTAGTAATTCAAGAACAACACATGCAACATCTGACTAGAGTTGGGAGGCACTATGGTTGTCATGTCCAATTGTTGTCCATTATCTCCACCACCTCCTCCGGCGGCGCGTGGACTTGTTTCCGGCAGAGTTGTGTGGGCCCAGTTTACTTTTCCGTTGATTTCCAAAATTCCAGATGGTACCAATCAGGGCACGTTAGTGATATTCAATTTGGACCCTTTGGTCTCCTCAACTACCCTCCAACATATTTTTCAAGATTTTGGTACATGTGTGTTTTTGTCATTATTATTATTGATAACGGATAAGTTTTTTTTTTTTAATTGTTTGATTAATGAATTTTGAACAGGTCAAGTGAGGGAATTAAGGGATACACCATCAAAAAAGCACCAAAGGTTTGTGGAATTTTATGATACAAGAGATGCTGCAAATGCTTTAACTGAAATGAAAGGGAGGGAAATTAATGGTACAAAGATTTTGATTGAATTTAGTAGACCTGGTGGATTTAGCAAAAGGTTTACAAAATCAAACAAGAATCATCAATCAAATTGTTACACCCCTTCATCTCCTCGACCACCCCCACCACTTTTCTCTAGCAGTGGTTCAATGTCCCGGACATGTGTTTCAAGAAACCATACTAATGTAAATTATGGTGGGTCCATTCAAGATTCCATGGCTTCTCTTTGTATTGATAATAATGTGAAAAATGGGCATGGGGAATCTTGCAAAATGAAGAGTACTACAAGGAAATGTCTCAAAAAAGGTAACAATTGCAATAATGCTAGTAGTGGTGGGTGTAGTAGTTCTTCTACAAAGCAGGCAAAGATTAGGCCGTGGAAAAGTTTAAGGCAAGCCAAAGAATACGATCCAAGATTCTTGATAAATGAAGATGCAATTGTGGAATCTTCAAATTGCAAAGATTCTAGGACTACTGTCATGATTAAAAACATACCCAACAAATACAGGTCAGTCCTTTTTTCGTTGCTTAGTACAATTTTAGTACAACACATGTGGTAAATGTAAAATTAACCATAGGCTTCTTCCTATTTGAAATTAATCAAGAAAATGTGATTTACTACTGTATTTTACTTCTAGTAAGAAATTTTTGAATGAAAATGATGATGATATTAATCATATCATACTCCTATTATCATCTAATAGTGTTGAATTGATTTTAAGTGATTAATTGGGTATTTGACCTTGTGAGTATTATTTGATGATGTATTGTTGGGGGTGGTGTACAGTCAGAAGCTACTACTGAACATGCTGGACAACCACTGCATAAGCTGCAACGATCAGATTGCCGACGGCGATAACCAGCCCTTGTCCTCTTATGATTTCGTCTATCTCCCCATTGATTTCATGTAAATATTTATTTTCTTGTTTTAATATTTTTATTTTTTTACTTGGCAAATACGAGTATATAGGGTTCTCAAATGTGTTGATTTTTATTTGATGTGGGACATAATATTTTTTGTGACATCAACAAATGCAATGTGGGATATGGTTTTGTGAACATGACAACCCCCGAGGCAACATTGAGACTTTACAAAGCCTTTCATCATGGGACATGGGAGGTCTTCAACTCTAGAAAAATTTGTGAAGTCACTTATGCCAGATTACAAGTACAATACGACCTACATCTCTCTCCTCTAATTACATATTTCTCTTCCCAAAATAGATGTCCATTTTTAATTTTCTCATGCAATAATATTTCATGTGACATATAATTAAATATAGGGTGTGGAAGCTCTAAGGGATCATTTCAAGAACTCAAAGTTCCCATGTGAGGCTGATGAGTACATGCCGGTAGAATTCTCGCCTCCTCGTGATGGGCGGCGGCTGACGGAGCCAGTTCCAATAGTTGGCCGGAATTGTAACAATTTATTATCCCAAAATGTTGTGTCAAGTTCCTCAGCCGTCAGTTTAAGTCTAGATATATCAGAAACAAGTTACGAGGACAATATTAATGAAGATGGGCAAGAAGAAAGCATTGATGGGACTGAGGAACAGGTGATTTATGGGGGTAGCTTAAACGGCGGCGATAGTGGAGACTATTATGACAATATTGCTGATGACGTTGAAAATATAAGAGAACAAGAAGGTCAAATTTAATGGAGGCTATGCTAGGCTTTGTTTGGTTGCACTAATATCGAAGCTTGAAGTAGACAGTAGGGTGGTTGTGTTGTTGGGAACTCTTTCATTGCACTATCAAAGACTTGTGATGAATCAATCAGAGCAATCAATCTATATATATATGCATACAAGCCTGGCTATGTTTGGTCTGTAGCTTTATCTTTTAATAGTTTTTGGATTTGCATTACTCTCTTTTTTATTTCAATCATCTCTTATTTTAAAAAACTATGAAACCGTTACATTACCGGTCCCTCGGGTTCTTGCCTTGGAGTTTCACGGAAGAGGTGAATCGCGTGATGTACCTCAACATGGGACGAGAGTTTCTTTTAAACCACTTCATTAGGAGATTCTACCACTTGAATGATTCGAACCAATATCGCATGAAAAGGTTAGGGTGTTGACATTTAGTACTCTCGCTTCGTTATTAGTTGAGCGATGTTCGGGGGTTATAATCTCTTTATGTTCAAAATTACAAGGTGTTTGGCTAAGCTTATTTTTGATAAAAAATAAGTTGAAATAAGTATTTGATTAATGTCAACTTATAAGTAGAAATCAACTCATAAGTTAAGTGACAAAAGTAGTAAATTTTAATTTGTTTTTTAAACTTTTTTTGTTCTAACTTATAATTTGGTTTGATCAAATAATTTACTTCATTATCCTTCAATATTTAATTTTATATTTTATTTTTCCTTCATTTAATTGTTATAAATACTTTTCCAGTCTATTTAAAAAGATTGTCTCATTTGACTTTTCTTGTTTTAAATCGACTTAAAATGTAAATATCTTTAATTATACTCGGCGTAAAAATTATAAAGTTGATATTTCAAAAATATGTTGAATTGAATCTAACAAAATTTAATCATATTATTATTCTTGTCGACTGTGACCAATTCTGCTGATCAAAGTTTATAAGTTTGTGCAGCCCAGTGAAATGAGACAATCTTTTTTGGGATGGAGGGTATAATTTTAGTTATCTTAACAGCACCATTTGCTCTTTGTTAAATTTAATAAAAATAAATAAATATTATATTCTTTGTGTCATGATATAAATTTTTAGTTATAATTATGTATTATTCTTTTGATATTAAATGCTAATTGTTATATCATAAGATGAAAAGTGATATATGATAGAGATGTCCTTATGAATATTTTGCTCTTTCTGAGCTAAGTTATTATTGTCTAACATGTAAAAGCTCATTATAAACTGATGTTGGTCAAAATAGTCAAAACAAGTTGACAACTTATAAATTTGATAACATAAATTCAGATTTTATAAATTGGTCAAGTTAAAAAAAAATAAGCTTAGCCAAACGGTCTCTTAGTTACATATGGAGCTTTCGTTATATTTCATGTGATCAACATTTCATTAAATCATGATAATTATTTTATTTTGAAAGGTTGTACATATCATAGTATAACAGAATAATATTCTAGCATATATTATATTAACAAAGTGAAGCAGTCTTACATTACACCAAAGTGTAGACTAGATTTATTTTGGGTTGAAAACAACGGTATAACTGCCGCTTTTGATTATTATTAGCACTATTGGCTATTGCTACATTCATCTCTAATAGATTATGAAGTTTAATGATTAAAATTAATTATTTTTACAAATATAATGAACAACATTATTTTTTATTCTATTGGAATTTATTATCTCAATGATAATTTCGTTGAAAATGTTATGAAGTACATATAAAAATATTTGAATTCAATTTAATTTGTTAATCAAAATTTTAATTTGACCATTGTTTAGTGGAGTACATGCATTGATGTGAATAATCTTTTTCTATTTTTTGGAAAATCGAGATGTTTATTTCTTTCTCAAAGAGTAATATATTGGTTTACCAAATATTGTTGCAATTTAACAGTGGTTAATTGAATAAGTTTGAGAAATTGCATTGGAAACATGAAAGGGCATGTATTATATCGGCACATTGAACGTTCGAACTTCAATGAGAGAAGAGGAAATTAAAGTGGCAGCCATAGTTTCTTTCCATATCTGCGGATTGTTCGTTTTCTATTTCCATTCAAAGATCTTCGCATGTCAATGAGGGTGTTTGGCTAAGCTTATTTTTTTTTAAGTTATAAATTATCAACTTAAGTAAGTTACTTATAAGTTATCAAATTTGTTTTAACTTTGATATATAATATGTAAGATTAAGCTTAAAACATTGTGTAAGGTTAACATGGATAAGGCATTGATTCACAGGGACATTCTGAGCCAGAGACCTTTGTAGCACTGAACAAAGCGAAAAGAGTGATCGCGGCAGTCTTGGCAAGAGAGCAGCATATCAAGTTGGAGAGTTTGAGGGATTCGATTGTAGTTAATAGTCGCGTAATAGAGGCTGGTTGGATCGACTATGAAGCCAATTTATTTATTAGTTGATTATCAGGTGAAGCCGTCTACGAAGATTGAAAATAAAGCTTGCATTAATAGCCTTAATGCATTCACGAGTGATTCATGCAAATTAGCAAAAAAAATAGCCCGTCCGACAGCGGCCCGCAGATAATATCTACGAAGATATTTGGCTGAGATACAAAGGCGGGTTGGTTAACGAACAACTACACAAAAGAGCGGAAAAGGACTTTATATCTGATCGTCTCATTTATACCCATCCACAACAAACATGGCGACCACAGTAAAAAAGTAAATTGAAAGTTCCACAGGCTTCAAGATAACCACGAAACTCTGCAGCGCGCAGGTGCACCAACGACTCGGGTTGATCGGCTACACTCCAAAATTACAACGAGAGTTGGCGGAACTAAAGAGATGATGAAAGCATTCATATTCTTCAATTATCCAAAGAAAATACAAAACAAAGATGCCCTTACGTTGACGTTTGGGCGCGGTTCGCTTTTGAGGTTTTCATCTGAGCCACAATTTACTGCAACTTCAATGACAGAGATCCGATAAAGCACTTGCCGAGGATTCTTGGCTAAGATTGACAATCGCGTCCAATGATCCGGACATTTATGCAAAAGGCATTCTCGATAGTTTTACTCATTGGCGCCTTAGATTCGTCTGACTTTGCTAACAAATTCGTACTGACTGGCGACGGATGCGCTTTACTAGAAATTTAGATCCCCATTATCTGGCTGTCAGGCGTTGATGGACATTAAACAAGGGCCTAACGAAACCTTAAAGAGTCACATAAAGCACTATAATGACATTTGCTAAAACTTATTAGAATTCGATAATAAAGTGGCATACGTTATATCGGCTTGGCTTATGGTAAACTCAAAAAGCTTTGGTTCTCGAAACTCCACATCAAAGGATGAACTTACAGCGGATTTGCCAATATGTCGGTGGAAGAATTAAAAAACAAAGGTGTCAAGCCAAAAGGACAGAGACTCATTTGAGGAAAGAAATTTCTAAGTAGCCAAAAAAATACCGGTTTGGGACTGACTGTGAGGCAGTGAGATTCAAAAAATTTCGAACCGATGCCTCGAAAGGCTTTAGTACAGTGTACAGAAGAGCTTTGATGCGGGTTTCACCCCATTGCGGGTTTTTAAATAAAGTGCCGAATAGAAGACAAAGAAGTTACTCACACACAAGCCCGGTGCGGATGAAAGTGGGCAGGCCCGAAAGGACGAATGCAGCTCACTGCGAATATCATGTGAGCATGGCCATGACTCAAATGGTTTAGAGTCACTGGATGTTGAGATAGAAAAGCTAATAAAGGATACTTGAAAGAGTTCATAGCTACTGTGGGACAACTGACGTAGCCGTAGAACCGCGCCGCGCGGTAAAGCCCAGAACCCGGAATTATCTAGGCTTCTTGGGCGGATTGATACTATTTACGGATGTATTGTAGAAAGAGGGGGCGGCGTAACTCCGAGAAAAAGCTATGCAAGAAGAGAAATATATTTAATGAGCCAAGCCCTGCGTTAGTAAGCGAGCCCGTGACTTTTCAGACGAGAGTTGATAGGTGAGGTACCCTGCGTGACCAGTGGACATAGCGCAGTGCTCGTGAATTTTTCTTGTAGAAGCGGTCTTTGGTCGACCTGAGATTCGGTGAATGGCCAATATGGCGCCTTTGACAAATTACAACTCCCCAAGGAGCGTAATTCAGCATTATCTGAGCACATTTGTTCACGGGTTGTCTATAAATGCGATGGGGGTGAGTGCCTTTGAATTTCACGGTGGGTTCGAGGATGAGGTGACCACAATTAGAGGCACAATTCTGATTGTGGACATCGAGCCGATGCAGTGTTCATCTGATCGTCACGATCTTAAGCGACTTTGAGGCCATAGTGTGTGATTGATGAATGCGTTCAGCACCGAGGGCGTAGGAGAGATTTCTAGTGATCAAAGAAGGCCGAGGAAGATGCCAAACTTATTGCCTCCGGCTAAACAAAAAGGCTGGCGGACGGAAAGAAGCGGGCTTGGGAAAATCACGGGTCAGCCGGTTAAGGTTGAGGCGTGGGGAGGATAACTCGCCGTGGAAAGGCGAGGAAAGAGCCGTACCGCGTAAGAGGGAGGTGATGATGATCCCTTTCCAAGATGGGAATAATGAGAATTCGGTTCTAAAGCTGGGTGAGAACATGAAGCAGTGTTCCATTAATATAGGTTGAAAGATGTGTTGTGGACCTAAGGACATGCAATTATAGATCAACGATGCGCCTCACGCGAAGCTATCGTGAGCTCCATTTCGATAAAACAAAAGAAAAAGTTGTTTAATGATGAAGAACACCTCCGTAAGGAAAGAAGTGCGGGATTTACCTAAAGCGCGAAGCCGCTATGGGGAGTTAAAATTTTGTTGGGTGACGATGTGATGCGGTCAAGAAACCCGATGAATACGCAAGCTTTACGATTTAAATACGCAACGTAATAAGTATTTCTATCATTGCCGTGTTTGGGGTGCTTGGTTGATGGAAGAGGCCGGCCATGAAGTCAAGACTTGTGGATCTTCAGCGAGGTATCACGATCGCGTAGCGCGAAGATGAAGAAAAACGCTTTTATAACGGTATGGTTTGCTCCGGGTTATGCTATTTGGATTGAAAAATGCGAAGTCCTTTACCGTGGATGGTGAATGAAATTTTTGCGAAGCATATCGGACGTAATATGAAATATGGATGATATGCTAGTCATGATCGACATGGTGACATCTATTGAATCTTGGAAACCTTTTAGTCAACTTCAGGGGTGAAGTAAGACTAAAAGTGGGCAGAAGTCTTCTTTTGAAATTTGTAAGTCACATGATAAGCGCCCAGGTGAACCTAATCCAGGATAAAATCGAGAAAATACTACGGATGAAACCGCCTGGATTATGAGGAGGTGCAATTGACGGATGTTTGGCGGCTTTGAATGGGTTCATATCAAATTTGAGGAAATAAATTATCCTTCTTTAGGAATTTAAAATTTCAAAGAAAAGTTTATGGGATGAGAGTTGCAAGGACACTTTGAAGGGTTGAAAAGATATTTGCGTTTTCGGTTGGTATCGTGACCCAGGCCGGGGAAGCGCGCGCAACTTTATTTAATTTATCTACGTGTGGCGATTGACGTGTTGGTAAGAGAAGTGGATAAGGTTTAGAGACTTGATATATTATGTTAGTCATGTCCTCGGAGACGGAAGAAGGTGCAGAAATCGTAGACAGGCGCACCGTGTGGTTCGGCCTTATGCAGGTTATGACATGGGCCATCGAGGCGGAGGCAGATTTGAAATATCATAAATACGGGAGAACCGGCATTAGAAGGCATGGCGTTGGCGGATTTTATAACCCGGTGCAACTAACAAGACATGAAAGGACTAACATTCCTGAGAGGTTGTAGAGTGAGCACGTGTGGACACTGACCCCTGTGAATGGGCTCAGTAATGATCAGAGGTAGGCGCTGAGAATTTGAGTATAAGGGCCTCGAGAGGAAACTATGGAATATGCCTTGCGATTCGGTTTCCTCCCATGAATAATGAAGTGAATATGAAATGATGCTCCTGAGGTTGAAGTTGGTCAAATGCATGGGGATAGAAGAAGCTAACTTTGGTTAAAGAGGACTCTAAACAGTGATAAGACCAAATCAAGGGAAGGCGTAGGGTGAAAATGAGGCTTTGATGAAACTCTCATCGAGGTCTGAAATATCCCCGAGACTTCAAAGATTCTATTTGAACATATCCCAGAAGCTGAGAATGAAAGGCGGGCCATACATCCGGACTGTACCACCTATTGCGGTAAGGTTGCACAAAAGGGGTATATGTTGAGGTTTTTGACCAGCCCGGCTTATAAGGTAGAAAGGGTGCAAGGATAATGTGCTCAATCTGATTGATTGGGCGCTATAATGCTTGTATCTTTTTTTAGCGAAGGTAAGTTACGAGAGAACTGACATGGGATCGAAGATCCAAAACCGAGAAGTCTCAGTATCAAGCGGCCTAGGCGAGCTATACAAGAAATCATGGGATGGGCCACTATTAACTGCGTTTCCACGAGGATATTCAGTGTTGGTTGAGATATGAAGGATGGTGTGGAAGCCATTTGGAAAAGCGCGATGCATTGCTTGATCAAAACCACCTGACGGTGTGTGTACCAGTTAAAGATGCGGCTAACGTGCGTGAAGAAATGTGATCTTTGCCCGTGAATGAAGTCTCCCGGCTTCCTTTTCGGCCACTTTACCCATTAGCGGTCAATTCACTTTCTTGTAATGAGGGTGATTTGGTGGGAAAATTATCCAAGGCCCGAGGAGAGGCGGAGTATGTATTGTAGCGGTTGACTACTTGACAAATGGAGTGGAAAGCGGCGCCACTCCAAGAAAATTGAATGAAGAAGTGGTTCGAAATCTTATGGAAGAAACATACGCGCGGTTTGGAATTCCCGAGGATCATGTCGATAATGGTCCCCTAATTCGGACTAAGTCTTGGTAGATTTTTGTAAAAATTTGGGATAAATTGTCCGGTTCGCTCGATTACATTACCACTCGAACCAATGGGCAAGTAAGTCGTGAACCAAATTATATTGAAAGGCGTGAAGAATATGTGCAAAGTGGTAAAGGGAGGGAGGCTGGATCAAAGAGTTACCGGCAGTGTTACTTGGTCACTACGTTCTACCTTTGAATCAAACAGCAGGGAGGCTCCTCGGCCACAGTCTATGGGACAGCATTTTTGCGTGCAGTCGGGTTGCCAGCCTTAGGCAAATCGGGTTTGAAGAGAAGCCAATGACCAACGATTGGAAAGAATACCTCAGCTTTGTGGATGAGGAGTGAGAATGGGCCACTTTACAAGACTCTTAAGTACAAGCGACTAATGGCTCGAACCTATAGCAGAAGGGTTAAACCGCCCGATTCCATTCGGAGACTTGGTATTGCGGTTATGTTCGTGACGACCCAAAGAACAAAGCAAATTAAGCCCACTAAAGTGGGAGGACCGTCTGAGGGTGAAAAAAGATCATAGGACCAGTACTTATGAACTAGAGACTTAAATGGCAAAGCGGTTCAGCAGACTTGGCACGCCTAAGTGTCGATATTATGTAAATATCCAGAGGGATCTAACACGCCAAAGGAAAATACTGCTTTCAGGGGTTGGTGGCAAAGATAGTTTCTTGCTATGATATATGTTAAATTATACGGAAGCCTTCTGGTACACTCCGGGGCAGCATAAGAGGAATGGCTTCTTAGAAGCGAGTTTGTCTGAAGTGCCAAATTTCATGAAGTAAATAAGTTACAGGCTGACTTATAAAGCAAACTAAGGAAATAACATGTAGAAAATATTATCATAAACATTGTTATCATAAAGTTACAAACAAGAGACAAATATTTGATTGAAAATTAAGAGAAGCTGAGGCGTCGACTTGTCAGCCGGGCTTGAGAGGAGCTCTTCTTCATCCTCTTCCCTCGGGGTTAGGGGAACATCAGTTGCAATTGGCCGAACCCCGCTGCGTATAGCCACGGATGAACTCGATAATTATCCATTATCGGGTTGCGCCTCCTTATGAATCACAGCAAAGCGGCGCCATGATGGCGTCTTTACCATCTTCTTTCCTAAAACCTACGAAAGTGGTAGCCACGGACTGCCTACTTAATTTGTCCCAGATTCCGCTTCCTCCATGACTGAGCTTTAGGCGATGTCTTCCCTTTTCACTTTTGAGAATTTTGCCATCGTTTAGGCGTTCTTGTCATTGGAAGCGATCCCGCATTCCTCGGCTCCAAAAATGTGCGACTATGGAAAACTCAGCTTTCGGCCTCCTTCGGACATTGTTCCTCAACTACCCTTCTCCTTACGAACCACGTCAGTGTAGTGCCCAACCTTTCGTTTTATACACGAAAACTTTCTCATTCTCCCAGATCGCTCTTGAACACGAAGTACGAGGCCCTTTCTTTCACATGCCTCAGCCCAGCGCGCGTGCTCAAGGAGCATCCGACCTACGGAGCAAGGAATGACTTCGCGTTAGCTTTGTGGCAAAAAAGAAGAAAAAAAGCAAAAGTCGAGGACCCGGTTCCTAAATTAAGGGAGGAAATGAAGGAAAGACAGTCACCTTTATCATGTAGCGGTATAGGGCTCGAACCTCCCGGCCCAGGATGTGAGCTTCGGTAAAATCCTTCTTCACCCGTTCTAGGATTAAAGGCCTAGAAGCTTGGAAAGCCTCATAACTAACCCCCCGTAGGAATCCGCGGTAACCCCGCGATCCAGCAGGGCTAAGTGTATGGCAGGCTCTAGAGATTGGCTGAATAGCCCGACGGACCTTGGGTCACGAATACGGGAAGCGAGCAGGTGGGAGGTGGGGGCATCTGCTTGTATAGAGCAGGCGAAGGAGGGATGCGCAGCTCACGGGTCTTGGAGGAGGGAGGAGAGGTAGATGGAAGATCCTGGGATATAGTCACGTGTTGACAGCTTGAGCCGTTGACGGCGTTCTTTGCAGCGGAGAGAGAACAATCTAAACTGACTCTTCTCGAGTGGCCTCTTTCCGAAATAAGTTGAAGTTACAGCGGTTGCGGTAGCCAGGGGGAGAAGACTGCTCCTCGTATGAGTGTCTAAACTCGTGGGACCTTGCCACTTGGATCTGAATAATGTCAGTTGCTTCCCGCCCATTGTGCTAGAAAGAATGCGATCCTTAATTTCTAGCATCGTTAATTGCGCTAAGAACATCATTCTTAAGAAAGAGCGTTAATAAAATCCCAAAACGAAGGTAAAAATACTAAACAATTTTAATATAACCAATAATGCTATAATGTTATACCCCAATGGAAGCGCCCAGTGGGGGTCGTATTCTTTAATTCAATCGAACCCTTGGACAAGGACTCCTCTTCTGAAAATCTTATAATGCGTGAGTTTATTGACAACTTTGTTTTGACGTCTCGGTTGAGAACTTTTTGACCGAGGGGTAGGCCAGCCAGGAGCGACTGGGACGGCTTGGAAACTTCCCTGGGGAATCCAGCACTTAGGGATTTGCAATCCATTACCTTACTTCACGAAGCACCACCTGCATTATGATCTTGTGATCATGTCTTTGGATCGAGTAAAATGTTCAGTTCGACGGCCGGAGGGAAGTAAGCCAGTGGGAGGCGTTGTAACTAAAAAATGGAGTGCATTGGGTTATGGACTGCACCACGGGGCTACTATAGAGGTAATCTCTGGCCAGCCCGGTAGGCGGGTTCTTAACGATAGGTTACAATAGGAAGAAGGAAATCTACAACCATAAGACATCATGGAAGGAAAGGGGATGAAGAGTCATGGATTATAGTAGAGATAATTTGGTGGAGGATCCACTTTGTGTTTATGGCAGTGCTGGGTACGTGATGCGCCCGTCCATGAGTAGAGAAGGAGGGCTGTGAGTGCGGAAGAATGGAGTTGAAGAGGATTCGCGAGGGACGGTTCGGGATGAGGGAACCGCCAAGGTTCTATAGAAAACACCTCGGGTGGTTGTGAGACTCTACTAGTGTCATTCAGCAGCTTATTTATCTCTTCATGTCACGAGGAATGGCCATATTAGCAAAAAGGGTGTGAGTGGGGTAAATCTCAAGTAAGCCCACTGATATGACACCGATGGCCGTATAAAGTCTATAAAAACCAAGGGTTTCAGGTTCTAATACTAGAACTGACCAGTCAGAGCCTTTGAGAAACGGGCTGCAGCGCGGCTGAGTGCTAAATTGTCTTGAGGAATGGAAGAAGGCCTTTGATGGGAGCCACTAGCCATGTCTGCACCAATATAAGACAACTGGTTAAACAACAAATTAAGAATTGAGGAATCACCAGACAAAATACCGACAACTTTTGGGGGAAAAAAGAGACTCGAAACTTTAAAATTTCTTAACATACATTGATGGCATTATTTCAATCCTACATAAATGCAGTTCATTCTCCCTAAAATACTCCAGGATTGATACTCAAACACATCAAAATATAGGATGAAGACTTTAATTTAACCTTCAATTCTGACCTATAAATTCCATAAAACTGAAAAAATCGGATAATACGTAACCATTCGAGATCTGGGGTTCGGATATGAAAAGCAGTAAAGAACACTCCTTCAAAATAACCCCATCACCCACGCACATACATACGAATCAAGACATATTTTACACTAATGGAGAAGTGATTTCGGTCTAAAACTTGCAAAAAACCTCAAAACCCTTGTATTTATACTCGGGGAGGCGACAAAGAAACAAAGAGACACCACAAATGCATGTGTTTAAGTAAGGTCAGCAGGTTGAAACATACACTTAAGGGGCGGAAAGGTGACGGAGGGAAGAAGTAATTGGTTAGTAGGAAGAAGATGAACAATTGCAGAGAAAGGGTAGGGAAGATGTGATTCTGATAAAACAAAAAGTAAAGTTGATAATGTCATAAAGTACCTTTATGGGACTTAGAACTCGATGGACCGAGATTCATGATGAACAATTTAGGGACACGTGTATAAAGCAGGGTGTGTTATTCATCAAGGAGGAGTCGATTGCTTCTTTGAGATCGGCAGTTCGAGAGGTTGCCTTAAGTTAAAACCGCTGATTATTTGTCAAAACCAGCCAGTATTCTTCCCAGCGATGTTATACGGGAAAGTGTTATTGATGAAGCGGTTTTCGGCCATCAAATGGATCGATGATCGTTAACCCTTGACCGTTTATCGAGAAGGGGCAATGATATATATATACTAATACATGGATTAACTACCTTTGTTAATGAGAACAGCATGGATAAAGGTAGATTCAGAGGATTCGAAGATATTGACAACTGCGTAAATCATATGGAAGAGAATGTACCATGTCTTTGCACATAAATATCTACTTCGCTGATTGCTCTCTTTTGATTCCAAATTACTATTTACTAAGTACATTTCTTATATTATGTACTCTCACACGCTTCTGAAATATTGAGCGATCGTCGAAGTGTTTGTGATCGCTCGCGTTCAGCTTTGAGTCACATTGGCGAGTAGATTACGGACCAGCGGGGCGTTAATGGCGGACACTTTCGCGCCGCTAGACAAACAAGAAAAGAAGCGTCGCTCTGACCCTTGTAGAGGTATATCCACCCAGTTAGCGAAAGTTGTAGAGAATCCGATTGTAGTGATAGTCCTTTAATAGAGTCCATTGGATACGTTGTAATCATTTATTATTAGCGGATTGCAATTGCTCCAATTTGTTTAAATTTAATATAAGCTTATAATGAGAAAAAAAATTACGTGTTTGCGTTATATAACTTATATAGTTGTAGAAAGGGTAAAATTACTTATTAGGACGTCGTTTATATACCACTTTTTTTATCTTTATGATCTAAACAAATTAGAAATTTAATATTTCAAAGTAAAAAAATTAATTATAACTAAAAATTATATTTTATGACCAAAAGTAAAATGCTAAAAAGTTGGTATAACTAAAAATTGTATCTTTATGATAATTAAATGAAGGATAAATAGAATAAAAAGTTAATTATTGAGGAATAATGAAATAATTTATTTAGTCAAATTAACTTATATGTTGGAGCAAAAACTACTTATACTTAAAAGTTTGTATCTTTATGACGATGTGTATCTCGACCTCTTTGTTTGGTAACTACTTATGCTGAAAAGTTTGTGATTGGGTGTGATATGAACAAAACGAAAGTTTTATTTATTACTTCTTCCAAATTTTTTTTAGTTGTGATCCTAATAAAATTCTTGCCACACACTTTAGAATTCTAATATAACATGTAATTGATTTTTCTTTTTAAGTTTTTATTTAATGTATATGTAATAAAATCTTTTAATACAAATACATTCATTAAATTATTCTTTGATTCATTAATTAGGGATATATATGTAAATGTCATTTATTCTTAATTGATGAGAAAATAACTAGAATGACAACTAAAAAAACAAGAAAGTATAACAATAATTATGTAGAAATAAATGAATTATAATTAATTATCATCTATTCAAAGATGACTTATGGCTTCTTCCATGTTAACCATCAATTATTAATTATTCTTTATTTTAAAAAATAAATGGTCAATTTATCCTAAATTTTTTTGTTTCAAAATAATTATCGTTTTAGCATAATAAATAGTAATTTTACATTTTCAATGTACTTTTTAACTATTTTTTATCTTTAAACTATCAATTGAATCTAGGTATAGTTTCAATTAATTGTCATTCAATATTTACAATATATTTTTTTTTTCTATTTTTTTCTTTTACTTAATCTATATACAAATTTTTAAAACGATAACTAAAGTGTATAGTTATAACTAGGCTTAAATTCTTCATGCCCCCAAAACTAAGACGATCTGGTCAGTTTTCCCCTTAAACTTTTAAAATCGGTCAGTTTGGCCCCGAACTACTCGAACCGGTCATTTTGGGGATTCTGTCCATTTTGTAAGTTAAAACTGACAGATTTTAAGTTTTAATGAATGGTAAAATTGTAATTATACATATATTCGACTTTTAGGCCAATGTTTAAATACAAAAACTACTTGAGCTTATTTGAAATAATACTATACAAATATTATAATAAAAAACAATATACCCCTCCCCCTCCCTCTTCTTCCCCAACCAACCACGGCCCACCTTCCATTGAACCACCACAGACGCCACTACCCACCTTCATCACCACTTTAAAGTTCCAATTTTGAACCCCCATGACTCCATTTCTTGTGGCAAAGTTTCTAAACCAAATGCCAATTTCCTATGGAAAAACTTCAAGAATCACTTGATCAAAAACTAATTTTATTGTAGTACTTCTGATTCCTTCTCTTCCTGTGAATGTCAACAACTTTCACTAAGAAAAAAGGGCTTGTTGTTATCCCGACAATTAGACGACGAAACGCGTGTGAAACACTCGATTGCCTCTTTATTATATCCAGAATTGATATGGACTATGGAGTATTAACTTAGGTAGGACTCAAAAGTTGACAAAACTAATTCTTCTATAATACGAAGTATTGTATAACTAATACTGAGTAATACGGATCCTATATAATGCCACGTCGCACTACTGCATATATTTTTTATTATTATTAGCAACTATTATCTTTATAAATTAATGGTAGCTTAAGTTATGTTGAATGCTCTTTTAATTTATTTTAATTGATATGTTTCTGTTTTTTTATTCTAGAATTTGATCATCAATTCTTTTTGCACGATTTTTGAGGAAGGGGGGTTTTTCAAGGATGGTGGGCGGCGCTAGTTACAGCATGATGGTGGCTGCGCTAGTTGTTGATGGTTGAAGGGGAGGGTTTGGAGATGAGGGCGAAGGATTTGGAAAACAGATAATATTTGGTGGGGGTTACTTTTGTTATTTGAGGGAAGGGAAGATGATTTATAAAATTGGATCCTCAATATTTTTATTCCTTATAATAATAGTGATAATTTGATTATTTGATTATAGTAAATCAAATATTTGATTCCTTATAATATTTGGTGATTATAAAATAAATACGTAAATCAAAATAACACTCACCCTCACCAAATATTATAAGGAATATTTTTATAACATTTGTAGATTATTTGATTTAGGCCTAATTAGTTTTTTTTGTATTTCAAAATTGTCCCAAAATTCCAATATCCGTACAAATTCCGATTTTACCGTTCGCAAATTCTAAAATCTGTAAGTTTTAACTTTAAAAATGGACAAAATTCCCAAAATGACCGGTTCGAGTAGTTCGAGGGTAAATTGACCGATTTCAAAAGTTTAATAGGCAAACTGATCGGATCGTCTTAATTTAGGAACATGAAGAATTTAAAACTTATAACCATGATTCATATCATCAATTGATTTTGGCCATAATCCTTTTATTTCTCATTGCATAAATTAGGTGTCCACAGAAAGCAAACTGAGAAGATGGTATTTATAGCACTTTCCAGGAAAATATGCAGGCGAAAGAATCAAGGATGAAATAAAGATGCTTTAGGGTTTTTACGAGTCTTCAAAAAAAGCAAACGAAAGTGACCAATGAGTCAACTACTGAGTTCTCATATATCATGTATGTATTGTTCAGGACTGAATCATTTGCCCACTGGCCAAGCTCACTTACCCACACACACCCATATACAAATAGTGAATATATTTTGGACCCACCTAATACTCCACGTATGCCATGTTTTGCTAATTGTTTCAAAGTTATTGGGATAGATAATGTAGATGGTTTCAGTGGCGGAATAAGTAATATCCTATAGGTGCAGAACGGATTGCCAATATTATCTTATGAAAATATATAAAAATTTAGATGGATCGAGATAATATAATTTTTTAAAAAATAATGATCATTTTTGAAAAAATCTTAATAAAATTAAATTTTTGAAAAATTAGAGGTAGTAGTATTGCTCCCATGTTCCTTAGTTCCTCACTAGAGGGAAAAATGCATGGTGTATTTGAGACTTGTTAAGATGTATAAAAAGGGATCAAAGTTATTTGACACTTTCTATTTCAATTATGTGAATTAAACAAACAAACCTAAAACATATTTAGGATTTAACAGGAAAGTTAATAATAGCGAGATAAAAAAAGACACATTTTCAAAATATGAATAGTCGAACAAGACACTTTAAAATCAATGTAGTGAGATAATTACACATGTTTGCCAAAATCCAAAATTGTTTCACTAAATTTAGTTTGTGCAAATGAGTCAGTAGACTTTCATATTGGTTGCACATATTTTTTTTAGCATGGACACAGTTTTAACATTAAAAATTCTTGGGATTAAAAAGTCTTAGTGTCTACAAACTTCAATGATCATATGCACATTAATTGTGCACCTCCAATTACTCATTTGCAGTGACTAAAACTCCTAATACTCACTATCAAATTTGAACAAACCCAAGAAACTGTCTGTACTACAGAGTATTATCTTGAATGTATGATCAAAATTTTAACCTCGAAAATTTATGGTCGTACATACACATGTATACAAGTAACACAACACGACATAGGATGCTCTGTCTAGAAGGACATAAAATCAGGTGGTCGCCGTGACCATGAGCTCCTCCCCCACCACTTTGTATGCAGTACTATCTCTCTCTCTCCAATCTCTATATAACTATATTCATGCAGTGTTCAAAAAAAAATTAAAGCCACCAAGATGGCCAGTGACCCATTATTCTGCAGCTTAATCTTTTCTTGATTAATTATTGTCTTTTAGGTCCACTTCCAAAAATGATAGTCCTTTGCTTTTTATTAGAGTAATACTTTGAATCTGAGGGAGTGTACCATTTGAAGTGTGTTTAATATAGTTATCATATTTATTATTTTAAGTATGTTTATGTTTTAATATTTTACTTATAAATGTTAGGCCTCTCCCAGGTTGTAATCACTTAAATTCGCTGTTATTAAATTGATAAATGCTTTAACTTTTATATTTTATCGTAGTATCGAGCTGAAGAAGATCTTGGTCGAAGAATTGCTTGACAGATGAATCCTGAACCACCGATCAGTTTCTCATCATGAAGATTGTCAGCTTTTGACGTTTGTTAAATGTCTTAAACTTTATTGTAGATATTTTTTGTTTGTATTGTATAATACTTGATGAAAACTATATCAATGAAAATTACATTTGAAACTCTTTCCATTGATATATTTTTATAAGATATTATACTAATATAAACAAATATATTTAAGGTCAGTTGAAAAATGAGCGAAATTCAAGAAATGACGATCTTTAATGAATGAAAATGGCCTCACTGAGTGTTCCGTCGTCTCTGACTAGTCAATACATTATTTATCAGTTTGTTTTCTTTCGTATAAGCTTTATTTTCCAGACTTTAGTTTTGGTCTACTAAAATATTACTCAATTAAATATTTAAAAGTTGTCTTAAGTTATTATTTTAGTTTTAGTATTTTATTTTAGTTTTATTATTTTATTCCAAAAAAAAGGTTTCTTTGCTTTTCCTCTATTTCAAAACAAAAACGGCAGATCGCTTGATTGGTGTCCATGCAGACTTGAAAATTTCTAGTTTGGCCTTGAGTTTCTTTGTCTTCTTTTGTCATTGGGTTTGCTTTCTTTTGGAAAAGGAGAAATAAGTTGATTTTTTTTTTGGGTTTATCTAGAAGTGCAAATAGAAATCTGAGTCGGTAAGCCAGGCAGATCCGAAAATGTCGAAGTGGAGGAACCGATTGGAACGAACCGATTTAGGTTGAA
Organism: Lithospermum erythrorhizon; assembly: GCA_019722365.1. NCBI lineage: Eukaryota > Viridiplantae > Streptophyta > Magnoliopsida > Boraginales > Boraginaceae > Lithospermum > Lithospermum erythrorhizon. The sequence continues at coordinate 218,316 of JADFUC010000870.1, read as the reverse complement.
AAATACAAAGCAATCTTCCCGGTTCGGTTCGAGATTTCCCGAGAACCGTCGGTCGAGAACTGATAGAACGATGGTACAATTAAAAATATTATATATATATAACGAAAATAACGAAAAAATCGAACCGAACAAAACCGAAATAACCGAGAACCGAACTTTGAACCGATCGGAACCCGATTTAATAGGAACCGACGGAACCGATTCCATCTGACCTTAACCGACGGTGGTTTGGTTCAACCCCAAAATCAAACCGAACCGACCCGATGGAAGCCCTAGTTTTATACGCTTTCTTTTAGTTTTGTTTTGGCTTGTTATCGCGTCTAGTTTTATCCTACAGAGAGGAGTTCAAGAAATTGATATGCGAATTCGCGTATTTTTTATGTTTGGCTAGTGGGCGTGCTATTGGCAAACCAAGGTGGCGAGTGGTGGTTGACGTTTTCGTTTGCGACCCGTGTTGTTAAGGGCATGTGTAAGGAATTAATGATGGTGCTGCCAGCCGGTTAATCGCCCCGTTACACATGAGGAAGTGATGGTCGTCGTTAGGTTGCCATACGTCGCATGATCGATGTCCTCGGAATTGATAGAACCAAGACCAAATTGAGTGGAGAATGGACATTATGGCCGGTTTGGTAGATTTGTTTTGGATGGCGAGCAGGTCCAAAAGCGACCCAGATAAAAATATTTGTCCTAGTTGATCTGCAAGAAGCAAAACAAATTTATGTTTTTTATTATTATTATTGTTCTTATTGTTGCAAACTCATAAAAATTCTTCAAATTACCATGAGTTTGAGGGAGAATATTAAATGTACTTGGAATATAAGAGCGGAAGCGGCTTGAGCGACAAGTTAATATAGTTATCATATTTATTATTCTCCTAGTATGTTTAGGTTTAATATTTTACCTATAAATATAGGCTTTCTCTGGTTATGTCAGCAGTTCTGTGATATTATTCATCAATAAATCTCCCTTTATATTTTATCACTTTTCATGTCCTGGGGTTTCAACATATTGCACCTGATACTTGGTGGTTCTACTCAACTTCAGTAGACTTATTTTATACTTCCCTACATCCATATCTATCTGAAGTAACTATTTAATTTCACATAAAATTTAAATAAAATTTAAATATATCTTGATTTTATCTCCACATTTTCTTTCTTAATTTCATAAAAAAAAATCCAATTTTTTTCTATTTTCTATAAACCTCTTTAATTTTTTGTACGTTTTCAATGAACAATCAAGTATTTATGTGCTATAGTCATTCTTTTTCTATGTAGTAGGTTATATATTTTCTTAAACCTCTATACTATAGTTGAAGTAATTGTCTATATGGAACCAGCAAATGGTTAAGTTGGTCGAGACTGTCACACGGGACTTGCTTAGTATGGTTTAACTGGTTGATGTGGTTTGCAGATTATTGCATTAGTTCGATGTCTCCCCAGTGCACACTCCATGAGCGGACCCCGTTACAAAAGTACTTGTCTATATATGCTATATGGAGTCATTACCTTTGGATATTTAAGTGAATCAACAACAGGAATGTATATGAAGATGACTTTTGCTCTAGTAAGTAGATTTATTTATTTTGTTAAACATTTTCCCCTCCAGCCTTCCTTGAAGTAAATGTAAATTGTAATCAAAGTTAAAAAGAAAATGTTGATGAAAAAGAAAGAGACAAGACTTGCACATTTAGAGATATGTAGAGAGTCAACAGCTACATGCATGGTTATTTCTGGGGTGAGACAATGAAAGTTCCTCTATTTCTGGAGATATTCAGAGATTATTTATTGAGTTGTGAGTAGGTATCTGAGAAACTCATATTAGTCATCATATACAGTACATAGCAGGTAAAAAAGCTTGATGATTGCTTGATTTCATTCACGATCTTTGCCATATTTGGTCAATGCATTTAAACGACGATTATGCAATTTTTGGTTCTCGTGTGTCTCTCCTTTCGGCCATTGCAGATTTGCAAATGCAACCTATCGATCCATGTTCCTTGTATTAGTATCTACTTCTATTATATACACTAGTCTAGCTAAGTAGCTGTACATGTATAGACTATGGACTGTGTGTATAGAAGTGTTACATCAAATCCCAAAAAGTTGAAATGATGCTCGAAGATTACTAACGTTATTAAAAATTTTCCATTCAATATTCGTGTTAAAAATTCTCACATTTGGGGCCAAAAATTGAGTTTTTCTTTATTGAAGTTGTGCTTTTACAGGGGTAAAATAGAGAAAAATGAGGTTATATCTTTGATACTTATGAGTCGAGAAGATAAAAACACCACCGCAAAAGCAGAAAAAATGAAAAAAAAAAACTCTATGTATAGTGCGAATCGATGAATAGCTGATTAATGTATACAAAGGAACATTAGTAATCAAAAAAAGCGAGCAAGTTGAATCGCTTGATGATCGAATGAAATATTTTAACAAACGTGAGTGATTTTTGGTATCAATTGCCCATCTAAAAATGATTGTCAAAAATAATATTGCATTATGATTTTCAAAAATAATATTGCATTATTTGGGAGACATGACTAATTTAATTTGCTCCTAAGCTTATAGTAATTTTAAAAATATGCTCCTTCCATTTCATAGGTATCTATTTTTGACTTTTGTGTCCTATTGAATTTGTCGTAGATATTTTTGTTTGTATTGTATAATAATTGATGGTGAGGGTCAAAATTTGAGATTCCCCAATATAAAAAGAAATGTACAAATCTTTGTGAAATGGAGGGAATATGTTTTATTAAGTGAAATTTGCAATCTTGTCTGCCTTGTTCCCATGAAAATAATAATTATATTGTCAGTGACAATTAGGTGAAGTTTGATGTAGTAATTATACAATCACTTGTCAGAACATGGCCGGACCAATTGGACAGATTAAGTGGGCCGTTTGAGGGGAACTAGCTCATTAATCCGTCCAAATCAGAAAATTAATCTAATTTATTGGGCTTTTAAGGCAGCCCAATAGGCCCAACTCAACTCCTAAGTTTGATGTCTATATGATGAATTTGCATTTCAATTATTTATTTAATTTTTTACTTTTCAGATTATTCGCATTTCAAGTTGGGGTTTTTATTTGATTACTCTACAATGGTGCTGAAAGATGTAAATTAATTAACCATTAATTTTTTTTAAAATTTTTCTTGCATTTTAATTGTGAGTATCTTTTTTGTTGTTTTATATATTCTTGAGGACATGCCATGTGTTTGTGAAAAGTCCCCAGTCAATTTATCTGAACCATTTTGATTTTTTAATGTTATTTTTTTATTGATGTTGCAGAAAGCTCTTGCTGGTCTGAGACGAATCAACTTGGATGGTCTAAGGTGGAGAGTGTTTGATGCCAAAGGCCAGGTAACCCTCAGGATTGAAGTAAAGTTATCTTTTTTATTTATGTTTTTTTATTATCTTGTTATTTAGAAACAGGCTCTATACCTACACTAATGGAACATCGAAAAAAAAACAAATGCAGTTCAGATCGGATAATAAAAAATGCATTTTTGTTGTCGCGAATCGGACCATTGGCGTTTTGTTTCCTGTATTAAAACATTAAATTGCTTGATTTTCTCAAGAAAGTCATACCTATGCTAATATCCGACACCCCCTGCACGATTAGGCTGGGCCTCTTTATCGGGACAGGGACATGTCGTTGTTTGAAATTTTTTTGGTTGTTGTTTATTATCATGTAATTCTGTTGTTAGTTTAATGGAGTAATGTTATTGTGAATTTCTCAAATAGACAACAGCCTACTGAGCAAATTTGAAGCAGATAATTGCTGAACTGGTTTTATACTACTGACAATTTCATGTTTGATATATTTTGTTATCGTTAGGTGACTAGTTCGTATATCATTGTATTGGTTTTGTTTGCATTTCAGTTGTGTTGGGTAATTTGATTTGTCGCAGTATTATGGTCTTGGTCATTTTTTGAGATATTCACTGCATTAGCTTCTTGTGTAGGTCCTTGGGAGGCTAGCATCGCGTATATCAGCTGTAATTCAAGGGAAAGATAAGCCTACATATGCTCCAAACAGGGATGATGGAGATATGTGCATTGTGATTAACGCAAAGGATATTGGTGTTACTGGCAGGAAGCTTACTGACAAGATATACTATTGGCACACAGGGCAAGTAGTTTTCTCTTCTCTATAAATGGACATCTGATCTTTAAAGCTGGCCATCTCATCTTTGCTATATGAGGTGTTTGAATATTGCTTATACTTCAGTTTAGACCTTAAATTAAATGCATATGACTATGTCTGCTCTCATATTGTTGAAGATCGACATTGTTCACGATTAGTACAATATTGCTTATACTTCAGTTTAGAGTTTAGTCCTTAAATTAAATGCATATGACTATGTCTGCTCTCACATTGTTGAAGATCGACATTGCATGATTTTCTTGCGACTAATGTCCTGATGCTCAACCACATTAATGCAGTTACATAGGGCACCTAAAGGAAAGGACTCTGAAAGACCAAATGGCGAAGGACCCCACAGAAGTTATCCGAAAAGCGGTTCTACGCATGCTTCCTCGAAATAATCTGCGAGATGTGAGTGGCTTGTGGTTCCCTTTACTTATTTTGAAGGATCACGAATCCCCTAATGATGATTTAAAATTTGTATCAACCTTCTTAGCAACCCTTTTAGAATGTCTTAAATTATTGTTTCCATGCTGCTACCTTTATCACCTAGAGATTATCATCTTTATTGGGGAAGGAGTGTGAACTGTTAAATTTAGTAAATACTCCTTGTAGGTTAAAACTAAATCAGCCAAATGCTGCCCAGTTATATGACATGCAGAGGTAGGAGGGCTTTGGAACTGATTGAATAGATCTTGATTTAGTATAATAGATTATTAAGTTGGTTGTTGAATGACCGAAAATTAATTTTTTTACATGTAGTGAGAAAGTACTTGTTATCGATTATACAGGATAGAGATCGAAAATTAAGGATATTTGCTGGTGATGAGCATCCATTTGGTGATAGGCCTCTTGAGCCCTATGTGATGCCTCCTCGTCAAGTTCGGGAGATGCGACCTCGTGCAAGGAGAGCTATGATTCGAGCACAAAAGAAAGCCGAGCAGCAACAACAAGGCACCACATATGTAAGGAAAAGAAAGAGGGATGACGATTTGGAAGAGGAGTCTAGTGCATAAAAACAGTGCAAGCTCATCATCGGACCAGCACTTAACTGGATTTATTTGAATGTGAGATGTCATTTGGAATTGGCTATCAATCTTACTTAAAACTGTCATCCATCTCTGTTATATTCGGTATAAACCTGTGAAGTTTGATTGTCATTTTTTATATAGAAGGATCATAAATCTGCTATACTTTGATAGAATTGCATAGCAAACAGCTTTCCTAACACCTTCATGATGTTGGAGTATTTCTGCTAACCAATATGTTTATTAGTGGTTGGTTTATTTTTATTAGACCTATCATTGTTTTGTTAGATACCATGTAGAATTATAATAGAAAGATAGTTTGGTGGAATGAATCTTACACAATGGGACTACTATATTAATATTTATAGATGTAGAATACCAATAAAATTATGATCATTCAAATAAAATCATAAGAGGGAAAATGTTATCTATCCCTATCTAACAAACTCTATCAAGAATAATGATGCCATCACTATATCTAATAAGTAGTTAAACAATAAATATCTCTAATAAATACAGTATGTAGTAAAAAGAGGTGTAGTAAGATAGCTACTGGATCATTTGAAGAACTGGTTTTCATGTGCTGAAGGCTGAAGCCTAGGATGAACTTATCATATATGAATTGTCACATTGCTATGCATAGAGCTTGATTTTGGTAAGAATTGCACTCCGGCAAATAGGGCATTGGGATAGATTTTCTCCACACTCCTCGCAAGTCTGATCGAAACAACAATGTATTATGTATGAGCTACCAAGTTTGGAATTCAGAGTAGTTATACTATGTCATCTGAAAAATCACAATATCACAAATGACTAGCATCATACCTGGTGACCACAACCAAAAGCCAAGTTCTTCAGGTTATTGAGACATATGACACAAATCTGAAATTCGTAGTATGCGATTAATAGCATCAACAATGTCTTTTTTTGTAGAATCATGTCAGCCAGATAACATAGAATGTGTCTTTTATGTTCCGACTGTGCGACCATTTCAACCTGATATTTTAGAACTTGAAAATTCGAACATGTTCTTGGTACCTGGTTATCATATTGTGAAGTTGAATATGAAAATGTTTCTCCATGTTCTCCCGGTGCAGGGTAACGCGATGGGTGCCTCTGTAAAGATGTTGAATGATAGGACAATGAGGTGCGAATTGGGGGTGGGAGGGGGATCCTGCCTGGAGTTGTCCCGGTCTTGTTGCTTCTCAACAATGCAAAGATTAATAGTGTTACATTGTTTGCCATATTAGTAGTGACAATTACAAGTTGAACAATAGTAATCATTACCCTAGTATATTGAGTGCAATTGTAGCTTGATACTGGGGAGGAATCTCCATAAGTGCAGCCAGAGCAAACTCTGATTCTTTTCTCATGCGACTCGTTCTCTTTGACATGAGTTCGGTCAAATTTACAAACTGCAAATCGATCAAGAATTTGATGAAATGATCATAAACTCTTACCAATTCTTAAGATTATAGAATGCACACTGATTATGAAATTTTTTCAGACCTGGAAGTTGTCGAATGCTCGTGCTGGAATGTTGTCATCAAAATCTTTCATCATGTCCCAAGGTCCATCTCCAACCCCAACAACAATAATTGACAATGGGTACTCACTAAAAAATGTGGAACAATATGAATTGCGAAATTAGAAATAAATCAAGAAACACACACATCAAGTCATGCAACAAGGCCAATGGTTAACCTTGCTTTCACAATGGCATCAACAGTTTTCTGTTCTTGTAAACTGAGTTGCCCATATGGGGTTTCAGAACTTCTTGTCACCTATTACAATCAATAGACGTTCGATGAAATTATTGCAGAACATCAGATTGTCACTGTTCATTCAAGATTAAAGTCAGGTAAAAGTTATCATAATTCATAATATCGTTGTGTGACATAAAAATCGACTCATTATACCAAGATAAGACCACAGTTGAGTATAATATACCTGGCCATCAGCAATTATCAGTAGAACATGATACTGCCCACCACTTTCTTCAACTATGGTCATAGCCATCTCAATCATAGGTGCAAATGATGTTGGCCCTACATCATCCATATTCCATAAAAACATCTTAGAATAATCTTAATTACTCTAAAAAACATGCAAATTGTCACACTTGGAACAAATCAATCGAATACCTGAAAGATAAAGGTGTGGAACTAATTCCCTATATCTCCTTAACACTTCTGCAAATCCATTACAATATGTTCCTCCAGGAAAGAAACTAAAAACATCGGTATCATGTGTTGAGGCTACACAAAATCTTGGATTAGAAAATCTATTTTGATTGTTTTCTTATAAATGTATTAATAAAATCTTGAGTGGAGCAATTACCATCTCCAAATCCGAAACATGGGATTAGATTATCCTCATCAAAAGCTGCCAATGTTTTCCCAATTATAGTTATTGCTTGTTCATAAGGATTTAAGCCTGAGCCTAAGTGATGCAGATTTTTCCTATTGAATGACCTTGTTCCTATTTTTTCCAAAAAAAAAACAAAGAAGAGGTATGTAGTACATGAGTAAGGATTTAAACTATCAAGAGTACTCCAAGGCTATAGAATTATAAACAAAACCTGTCCATTCATTGCTCTTGGTGAAATCAATTCCAACAATCAGATTGGATGATTCTAGTCCAGCTTCAGCTAATGCAGTGGTCACCTGAGAAATTAAATACAACGATTTTTAATACTCCCTCTATTCCATAAAGACTGTCCATTTGATTATTTGAACCAAAATTATTATGTTAATATAGTAAAACTCAAAGTTTTTCAAAGGTTAATATTAAATCAGTGTATGCATGCATGCAATTACCTTCATATTTAGATAAGTAGGTGAAGTAGGTCGTTTGCATTTTTTCCATTTAAAACACACAAATTGGAATAGACCAAGTGTATGTAAAACCAAATAAGATGAAAACATATTAGGACCCCCTCACAGCCGACATACATGCATGACCTTACTTGATCCGAAGTTTGATAATTATCTTCAATTCTTGAATATCTCCTGTCCAGCCATTGTGGTGGAGGTGTCCGAGCTCCATAGTGATATTCCACGGGTGGCGTCGGTCCGGCCAGGGGATGCTGAGGGGTGTAGTATGGGCGGTATTGTGTATATGGTGATGGTGGAGGGAATCCATAATTATTTTCTTCATGAGATGAAGATGCTGATGAACCAAATAACTTGGAAATTTTCCTCCTGGTTGAATGTTTACCCCCCATTTTACCAATAGTATGTTTTCTAGATACTAATGAATAACACAAGACTAAGAAGGAGATATTCCGACAACCATTTTATAGATATATGATATTCATTTCATGTCTGTATATATTGCCAAGATGTCTATATATATTGCTAAGAAAATATAGATATATAGACTAGTATTGAACCATATGAATTATTTTATAATTGGAATGTCTTTGGTTGATAGAACGATGAATGGAAGTTTCCTTGTTAAGTACTAGGAATGTATATATTGTATAGTACATTAGTTTTCATTATTATTAGTTACCTTTAATAATAGAAATTGTCAACTGCTATAACTTTCGTAACGATTGATTCAGCGCTTTACATTTCGTAATAATTTTTAATCCAGCATTGTTGGCAAAATTAGTCTGTTTTCCGTTAAACTCACATTTCGTTGACGCGTGCCCGTCGCGTGACTACGTTAGAGTTAATTAGTCATTTCATATCATTAAAATGTATAGCAATTTCAGCCGATATATAAATATTCTCTTAGGCGTTTAAACAGACACTGAAGATGCACTCAGCATTTAAGGTTTCAGATTGAGGATGGGAAGCTTCCATTTCCTTTCTACTCAAATATAATAGAATTGAGGAAGCAATTTATGCTAAATAATTTAGGCATAATTTACAAGCGGGCTCTAAAGCCCTGCCGGAAGCTATAAGCTTTAGCTGTTTCTTTACGTGGCGTCTCGAAGTTATTAAACACCGCCCGTTTCATTCAGTGTAGGACTTTGATATTTTGGCGTGCTTTGAATTTACTATGCATAAGATGCTAAGTTTGGATTATGTATTTGGTGTCACTTAACGGCGGATTTTGGCCAGAGTCGGGAGCGTTTGTCAGGCGTTGTCTTGGCGTTCTGTGACATTGATTTTATTGAGTTTTATTCGTTGGAAGGAAAGTGGCGGGGCGGTAGGTTTTATTCAAAATTAAAGGAAAGGCAAGCATAGGCTTTGGCTTGAGTTACGTGATTGCACCAGTGCTATTATGGGTATAAGTGGGGCCAGTTGTGGACTTATTTGAGCGACTAATACATTAGAGCGATTGGTGAAAGGCTAGAAGATGTTTGTCCTTCAGTTTATTGCTTAATGACAGTTCGCGAGGATAATTGAAATAATGAATGATGGCCCATTTTCACTGACCCATTATTCTTAGCTACTCTAAGTGCATGCATCTGTTCGAGCCAATGAGCATTATAATTATGTGCAAAAGCCCAAACCCGATTCCCGTTCTTTGAAGCAGTGATCCTGCAGGATGCTGTGAACCTTGTGATCTTGTGAATAATCTATCGTATATACGACGGATATTAGCATCGATATGGTGGCCAGATCACGCTTTCTTAGACTTCTTTGGAGGGATGGTGAAGCCATTGAATTCTGTGAAGAGTTGTGCTTGTTTGATGAGAGTGTTGATTTGAGCCGGCGTTGTACTTAGGTAAATGTTGCTACTAAAAGTAAGGAATCATTCTTAGCATTTGTTTTTCTTTCCTCTACTTTTTATTCTTGGGCATGCTTGTCAGTAGGTTGTTTGACAACTTTGTTCAAGAATGCGTAAAAAATCTTTGGAATTTCCCAATTCTCCCAATGCATTTAAATGTTCTTGGTATGTGAATTGAAATTTATCCACCAATTGTGTGACAAATTTATTATTATATTTGGTATTAAAATGAGAGCTTAATCCTCAATGTTGGAACCCAAATTCTTGAGTGCATTTCGATTGACCCGGCCAGAAATCGCAGAGAGCGTTATATGTTGGGTGGTACATTACGTTTTGATATGGAAAGCTAAATTAACTGACGTAGTCACGTGGCCAGGCGGCGTGACAGAAATGTAGGTTTAACGGAAAAGTTAACGCCGGGACTAATTTTCTTATAAATTTGAAGTTGGGTGATGGAAAAAGTCATTATAAGAAAGGATTACAGGTGATGGAATGGAATCAGCAGTTGAAAGTTGGGTGATGTCTTTAGTAATAATATATGGTAATGATTTAGTTTTCATTAGGTCTCTTTGTCTATATCTCTAATACAAAGAAATGCACAACTAAAATTATTACGGAGTATATTTTTTACTCAAAATTGAATAAAATTATTACTATATTTTAAACAAAATTAATTTTTTTATATTTTTATTTGAATAAGATTAATTTCAAGAAGTCCTATGTTTCAAATAATTGTTTAATAAAATATTCACTCAATTTGGGATGGAGCGAGCTACGCACGGAGGTTTTCTACGGTATACTAGTATATCAATGTATTGTACTATTACTTTATTCATTGGGCAAGGAAATAATTCATTTTCTATTAAAAAAGGTTAAGTTAAACATGTTTATTAAAACTTAAATTCGTCAATTGTTTAATATTGATCATTGAAAGAAAATATACTGCCGTACCTATAACATAATTCCACATAATATATAAAAAGCAGAAAATTTAAATAAGTGACAATCTTCTTTCAAAGAAAATTCTCGGAATTTGTCGTTCTTGCATAATGGTAATCAACTACGTACTTCATAGAATAGAGGAAGACCTAAAAGAGTATTTAACACCAAATGTTGCAACTTGATTATAAATTAAATTTGACTTCCAAGGTAATGAGACACTTGTATGTTCTAGAAATGTGAACATGAGTTCAAAAACATCTTTTAATATAGTTGTTCATTTAATAGATGGTATATTTGATATTTCGATATTGAAATGTCATAATATTTGTATGTTTTAAGAAATATAAATTGCATGCATAAACGTACGTAACCTTGGCAACTAGGCACTACGGTAGCTTTCTGGTCATTTTCGGCTCTTATTCTGTTCAATATATATATGAATTGATAATTAAATTTATCTAACAACACTTTTCTAGACCGTTTACGCTCAATTTGTTGAGATAAAATCTTCCACAATCAATGTTTATTGTATTGTTTTCTGGTTGACTGGACCCGGTCGGGTGCATCCACATAAGATGCTTGGATATGAAGCCTATCTCCAATATAAGATATTCCAATACAATAAAAGAAATTAAATAAATGAAAATATGAGATTTTCTATCTTCAATTTTTTTTTTTTTAAAAAACCTTATTAGTGAGCCTCGTATTCATGTCTTACTCAAGCAATTTTTCTATTTAGGAATAGTTAGTGTAAAATTTCAAAGTACAACTTTTACTCCTTTTATTTCCTGTAAAAAGTCTGTCTGAAACTTTAAAAAATTTAAGAGAATCTCTTCAATACAACTAGTTAAAATTGGCGATATCTCCCAAAATATATATAAGCATTGATCAAAGAATGTGACAATTATGAAAAAAATTGAAAATAAATAATTTTCATCAAAATTTGATACAATAATATAAAGAGTTGATTTTAATGAATTTTATTATGAATCTCATTAATGAATATTCTATATAGTGGGCCTGAACATAATGAGCCTTCACTGCCAAGTTGACTTGAAATGGTTGATAGTTGATGAGTTGATAGTTGATACCATGTAATATGACCTAGAGCCTAGAGGCTTCTGCTGGTCTACATTAGCCCACATTCCGTTCGTCATTAATTATTGGGTCCGATCCTCATTCCATAAAGATTTGTAGGCTGGCTGTTCGACCACGTTCAGCCCTCGTCTGATATTTGTTGCAATTATACGTGTCTAGCGGGCCAGTGATAACTCAGGCACCCTTTTTATATGGTTGTAGTCTTTGTAGGCATGAGTGAGCTTGAGCAGATTCTTCAATAAGTTGAAAGTGTATGTCGACAATTTTCTTAACGTATTAAATTTGTATTGCTTGTGTTATTATTGTATTCCAGTGATTTAAATAAGTAAAATACTTCAAAATATTATATTATATATTGTAAAATAAAATATTATATCAAATAACAATATTCATTATTATGTTACAAAGTAATTAGATTGTATGTAAAATTTTATTAATTATATTATGAAATTTGTTTAATGGTAAAGTTCTTTTCAAGATATTGATAAAAGTACAAATGCATTAATATTCTAATCGTTAAATAATTAAGTGTTGAAGTAATTCTTTTCTTTAAGAAATTGAAAGAATGCGTGTCTACTAGTTTATAATATGTTCATAAACAAGTAACATGTTTAGTTCTATTTAAATCATAAAGTTAATTAATTACTCGTATATGGATAAAATGAATCGTTATATATTATTCTTGAAATTATTTATAAATTTGTAATCACAAAAAGTTATTTAGGCTCCAGAGTATACTAAAAGTTAAAAGCGTAAAATTATTAATACAATCTCTTTAAATAATTAAGTTATAAATTGTTATTAATATTGGATTTGTTCCAACCCCTTGAATTTGTTCTTAACCCTTAAGTTTGTTCTAAACCCTTGAGCTTAGCGTTATGTAATATTTCTCTTTTGATAATATATTATTTAGAGTGATATGTTAATGCATGTTATGCTTGTATCCATATAACATTCAATACTAAATAACATGCATGATTTAAATAGAATAATTTCTTGAAATATTTTTTAATTACAAATAGACCTTATTGTTTATAGAATAATATATTAAAAATTAATAAATGGTATTATAAACGGTATTATACTTGTCAATAATATATTTAATATTCTAAATATTTTTTATTATATGTGTTAAGTAGATGCGAATTTTATTATAAGCTACACGTGTCTTAGGAAATGTTTTAGATTTACTGATGCGTTATAAAATACCACTTTAGGAGCTTAGAGGGCCTCAGGCGGGCCGGACCAGAATACCACTTAAAATTTTGTATGGGCTCGAATGTGATCTAGGCACAGTCGATTGATTTGGCACTTGTCGTCCCATTCAGCCCAACGGATAGGTTGTGGCTTTCAGGCCGGGCACCAGAACCAAATTAATGAGTCGGCACGATTGACTCCGTCTAGATAGACACCACTAGTTGCGTTGTCTGGAACTTTTCCTCCTTTTTGGGTAAATCAAAGTGGCAAAATAAAGCTAACTTTATCTTATCACGTGAAAATCTAGCAGTCTCAGAGAATATTTATTTAATCCGAAAGGATGGTGGATTTCTTGGGATAACATGATACAATATCGAAGTGTTTGGTACAATAATTAATGTAATTGACTTGAACACTACTTGTCTATGCTGCAGTAAATCTGTTGCTTTTCTTATTTACTAATCCTATAGTACCCAACACAAAGGTGAAAGGTTGTACATTTCCAGTGGAGTTTGAACCTGACATAACAACTAGTGAAATGATGGAAGTTAAGCAATTTGATTAAAGTCGTTTCCAGTTTTTATGTCCGAATATTTGTACCTAAATGGGAATCGATAAAATTCATATGTTGTACTTGCACCATTGGATTCTATCTTCTTGCAAAATGATATGGAAGGCTGATGAGGAGGACTATAAGCATATCCAAACAGTATTAAAATATATATTAGAGTAACTATTTTATCTAAAACTTGAAACTCCTCAAACACAACACTTGCCACAAAGGGGGGGTAAAATAGTCATTTTACACAAAATTACTGTTTGGAGTGCTTATCTTCCATGAAGGCTCATGTATACAGGCTTTATTTTAAGTACATAGCCAATTCAATGATGGGAATTATGATTTTATATAAGAGGGGCAATTCTGCAATATAGCATAAATAAAAAATATAAAATTTAGGGGGGACGAGGGAGGCGAAATGACATAATTTTTTGAAAAGAATAGCCTCAATTTTTAAAAATAATTATTAAAAATTAAATTTTAAATAAATTAAGTGGAAATTGACGATTACTCATCCCCATAGTTATATGATGTCAGTACCATGTCATTCATAAAAATGCCTCAAGCCGAGGCATTAACTAGCTCTCAATTGAATCAATTGAGTTTCCATTGTACCACATTCAATATATCTATCAGGGACCGGGTAGGGATCATTTTGACGTCCTAGCAGAAGACAAGCTCAACTCATATGCAAATCAACTATCATCTGGAGACTGCAATTAAGGTATACTGAGTCGTTTTAAGGTTTTAGACAAGTTGTTTGGTAAAGTCTTTGTATTATATTATCCATGAATGACTTCTATGTATTATTGATGAATCACTTTTAAATGTCTTATCCACACTCTATATGTTGATGAATCGCTTTTAAATGCCAATCACATAATGAAATTTGAAAAATATATGGATTAAAAAATATTGCTAAAATAATACTCTCTTATATTTTTTGATAAAATAACGAAATAAATTGTCTTTATTTTTTAAAGCTTTTCTTCTTGTAAAAAATCTACATACATACACTCCTACTCCCAGCCCACTCACCACCGCTCTTGCCTCACTCTGTTGCCCTCTTCACTGTATATATCCTTTCAGCAATTTTGTCAGTTTAATTAATTATATATATTAAAGAAGTGTCAAATTAAGTATTATTAATTTTAAAATATTTCGTGAAGTGTAATTATATATAATTTTTACATTTCTTCTGGTTTTACACTATTAAAAAGTAGAGTTCGGTGTGAAATATTTAACTTTCAGTTGATCTGAAAATATTTTAGATCTGTTGAAAGATTGAAAATTTCAATTATTCCTTTAAAATATTTTATATAGTTCAGGTGTCTATATGTATGAAATTTAGCCAAAAAGTTTTTGTTCAACTTGGCTATTAATCGAGTTATAGACTAGAGCATCTCAATATTATTTGAACGTGTTGAGATAAGTTTCGAGTTAGTTTGCTTGATTAATGATCCATTTGATTAACATAGAAGCTTTATTGACATAGATTGATATGTAATAGTGTAATACTCCGTATGATTCACAATTAAAAGAATGACAAATGTATATTTACACATACGAATTTCTGAGGAAACCATCACCATAATTCACATATTTTCTACAATACACCGTAATAAATTGACAATCCACTTGTGTGCTTATAACATGGATTGACACAATTTGTGGACCGAGTCATATGTCATCAATCAACCAGTCAAATGTTATGAATTGGAAATATGCAAGAGTTATGACCATGCTATCTTCGACGAGCCTTTGTTGATTGATACAACCTTGTATGTGATTGAATATACACAAATAAAGATGACTAAGTTGGTGGAATAGATGAGTTTGTGATTGCGATGTCATGAGTTGATTTATAACACTCAAATGCTGCCGATTCGGCCATTACGCGGGAGCTTTGCACAGTGGCAGTTCGCGGATGATGTGGTTTGCGGTATGTCGCATATGGGTTAGGCTTATTGGAGTAGTATCTTTATACTAAGGTACTCGGGTTTTTTAACATAAAAAGCTGTTGACACAATAACAATTTCCCGTCTGGAAATACCATTCATTATAAATAATATTTCATAGTCCTTTAGATTAATCCCTATTCATTTATCTTATACTAAGTTTATTCTAATGAAAATCTTTCAACTTGAGTAATGTAAAGAAGAGGTCAAACAAAATTTATTTCTCATTATTGATTCTCATCTAGTAGTATGGGTTGTTCTATTGTAGGATTAATCATAGATGTCTCGTTTGAGAAATCCTGAAGTATCATGAAGCTTCAAATTTACATTTTTAGAATTTTTAGAGATAAAGTTATGATTAATTCGATGAAGTTGAGAACCTATCGATAAAAAAGGTAAAATTGTACTCCGTAACATATAAGTATCATCCTTCTTGAGTTGATTTTTTTAAGTGAATGACGACATTTTAAACTATGGCGGAAATGATTATTTCGAATCTCTCTTTTTATGTAAATTGTTCAATTCACAAATCAATTACAATTATTCGATTTATTTCCACATCCAAATAGTGTTTTTAGGGGTTCGATTGATTTTAGGTGTAATAGCCATTTGGTCAGAATCGGCGGTTTTTGGATATAAGCAGGGTCGGGCCAGGATAGGTTTTTAAAGATAAAATAGTTTAAAATAGGATCGGATCAGGTTATTTATTCAGATCAAACAGTTGTTCTCTTGAGTGTTTGATCGGGTTTAATGACTGCTATTTGAAGAAGAAAAATTAGCTCTTATGCTTGTTACTGAAGCCACATTTTCATTCTTCTAAAATTGCCCCCCCATTCCCATGATTAGATTGTGAAACTTCCTACTCTCCCCGCTTTGAATTCTAAAATCTTATAATAGTCTCGAGTCTCAATTTGATATATTTTATATTTTCATTTAAATTTCAATTTTCTTTTGATTATTTGTTTAATTTAGTTATTATTTCTAATATTTGATTATGTGTCTGTTTAGTTTATTATTTCTAATGTTTGATTATGTTTTAATTGGGTTTATGTCTCATTTTTTCATTTGAATTTCGAACGTTTTTTCTTGTTTTTAAGTTTTATTGATTTAAGTTTAACTTTATTAGTTATATTATACATTGGATATGATTATAATCTTTTTTTATATTTAAATTTATTTTGAAGTATATGTTTGGAGTAGTATGTGTGGTAGAAAATTGTGTTTGTTTTTGATGTTAGTTAGTATATGTTGTTGATTTTAGTTAAATGAAAATTGTGTGTTTGTTTATTTGGTTGGTTAGTTGTGTTTGTTGATTTTGATTTTTTATATTTAAAATTGTTTTACATTTGATGATTAACTTTTTTCAATATGATATATTTAACTAGTAGTAGCTTATGTAGCAATGCCTTTTCTTTGTATGTTTTCTGTAGAAGATGGAGTTCATTGGATATAGTCTATTCTAGTATCAAATAGCCATATGAATGGATTTAGGCAATGAATTGATTTGTTTAATTTGATTTTTTGGGTAGTAGTTGATTTTTAGATAATAATCTAATATCATTCTTGTTTTGGATATTTAGTTATTATTATGTGGTTTTGGACATTTGGGTTTTGAACTCTATTATTTTTTGGATTTTGGTGATTTTTGTGTCTTTTTGGTTTGTCCTAGTTGGATTTTGGTTGTTTGTTCCTTTTTTGTGTTTGATGTTTAAATGGATTAAATTTGGATATTAGTTTCGCTTATAGTTTAGTAATTTTATTAATCCAAAAATCGAGAAGCAGAGGCTTTTAAAATATACTTTTCAAATTTAAGCAAAAACAATTAAATCTGACAATAGGTGGCAGCAATAAGCCAAAATCGAGGCTTGATGGGTTTTAAGCTGGACCGATTTTCCCAACAAAAAATCAATAGTGGCAAGTTTTTCCTTACTTTAAAACCGGTAAAACCGATCCGATCGCTGTAGTGTTTTCAGGAGTAAATAATTACAATTTTACCAATAATGTTGTCCTTCTTATAGTGTGGGTATAGTGTTGCCCTTGCAATTACATCTAACTTCTTCATAATCTGCTATTCAATTTTGACCAAGGAATAATAATGAAAGACAGAGTAATGCTATAACGTTAACACTATTAGAAAGCAGGGCAAAAGAATGTAAAAGCAGATAAAAGTATTCGATTAGAGATGGGGATAGAGTCAAAATCTCAAGCCTTTTATCGTCTACAATGAAATGTAGTCTCATGCCCAGGCTCAAACAAACCCATGAAATTTGGGCTTCCTCGACTAAACCGTCTCATTTTAATTAAATAACAAATCTTTGCCCGACTCACGGCCCATCTCATCGTCTGAAACACTAGCATAATACCATGTCCGGAAGCTCCTGAAGATCGGCTATGCCAAAATACAATCTGCAGATTAAATGCAAAATTTCGCGGTAACCGACTGTTGGGGCCAGGCTCCATTAAGACCACATTTCCGGCAAAGCTTCATGTGATTAAATAAATCCGACTCGACCCGTCTCCGCTCCCGAAGGCCGATGCAAAAAATTCAAAGTTCGATCTATAATCTGGCCCTTCTATATTTAAAAAAAAAAAAAAATGGCAGGTTCTTTACTGATAACATGGGCAATGAAGACATGATAATATAAAATCCATCCAAATCGTACAAACAAATATAAAATATCGAATCGATTAAATACATTTCATTACTAACAAATATAAAACAACAAGATTCAAGAAACATTAAAATATAACAATTCATATAGAAAGCAAATATATATTCAACATCAAACATATTAAACATTATATTCGTACAAACATCAACATTAATTCCTTATAAACATCAAAGCGTATTAAGCGTTACATTCATATAAACGTGGCTTGTTAATTTATATAAAAGCGTCAAATATTCAAACCTTTAAAATTAAAATAAAAAACCAAATTATTCCTATTGAAACTTGAATAGAGTATTTTCTGACAAAGTAACAAAAAAAATTTCAATATATTAAATATGCTTACATTATTAAAGATAATAACAAAAATTTAAAAAAAATGAATAGAAAATTATTACCTTTTAATTCAACACTTTCTCACAAAAATATATATAGAATTAGAAATTAAGAATAAATTACATACAAAATAAAAGAAATGATAAATATTAATAATTACCTCTTTAAAGTCCCTCTGAAATGAAATCAATTTAATGTTAAGCAATGAGCATATGGAAATAAAATTAATAACAATAAAATAAAAGAGGATATTATGTTGTGGGTTTGAGAAAAATTGTTGGAATGATAATAATGTATGAGATATATATATAGGCAAAAATAATCTGAATACCGTCCGATGCCATGAGTAAAACCGTCTCTGACATGCATGCATTTGAAAATAAATTATTTGAATTTCCCTCAATTTTTTGAATGAAATAAGTGAAAAACCGTCTCCATCCCGACCTATCGTCACCGTTACGGAAAAGGTGCGTAATTTTTTTAATTTACATCTAAATGCTGACTTACAACTGGCCAGCTATGGCATTCTGAAAAAAATAGATACAGTTTTCCGTCGAACTCACTTATGCATGAACACAATATCAAGCTTAACAAATACATATCACTTGGTTTTAACCTGATATCAAGAAGCCTTGAATCACCTTTATTCTGGCTCATTCATGTGCATTTCGGATTATGGCTCAAACTCGGCTCTGTCTCCGTTTATACATCGTCTCCATTTGGCTTCCGTCTCAATCCATCTCAATGGGTAAATTGTTGTTACCCGTATGACTTCAGCGTCAAATCGCCATTCTATGCACAAAGGCGATCGAGATGAAAACCACCGATTTCGACTGTGGCTTGAGACACAGCGCGGCAGTCAGCCAAAAAACACAAAAAACAAGCAAATACAAACAACCTGATAAACAAACAGCGTAATAAGCAAACAGTATATACCATCTGAGTAATGCGTTCATAGTATCAAATCTAAATACAAGTATGCGTTAACTGACGTATCGATCCCAGTCTGAGGGGTATCGTCCCTATAGGTAGGATCTTCCACGGGGAAGCTGGGGTTGTGGGGAAGCAGGTGTGAGGGGGCATGCACAGGTCTCCGGGCTGATGCATTCACTCAATGTGAATATGATCCGGTCGGCCCGTCAATGAAATAGTGTGTAGATCGGCCCAGGCTAATGCCGGTACCATTATGTCGGAGGTGTGAAATTTCTCAGAACTTAGGCGGCCAGCCTAGCCAAATCGGCACTCATTGTGCCGATCTGCCTTGACTCCTCCTTGTCCTTTCGGCCGTTCCGACTCCTCAAAAAGAACTCTCTTACCACTCCTGCTGTTTCTTTCATTCCTTTTCCTCCTTGTGACGTTTGTTTCATCCATGTCTTCTTAGCGCGGTGGTAAGTATTTTGTAGATGGATCGTCCGCGTGGCTACAGAAGCGGCAGAATACCGCTGACCTGGCGCCCGCACGGCAGCACTTGCCGCTACGGCGTCGTGGAGGTCCATGAGTCACTTTCGCGGTGGAAGCGGCGCGGATCCTTATCACCACGAGCGCCTCGTGGAAGCTAACTTTTATGCTGCTCATGATTTGAACCACATTCACTAATAAAACCTCAAATGATGCAAAATAAACAGTAAAACGAAATGAGTATTCCTGTCTGACAACTCGACAAAATATTCAGCTATTTCAAGCAGATAATGTGTGAGCTATTTACAAACAAAACTAATTATAACAAAACTATTCCTGAACAAACTAACGCTATAACTAACTGCAACAAACTATTATAAAACTTCTTCATAACTATAACTATTTCAAACTATAACAATGCACTATTCAAACTATAATAACAATAACAATAATATGCCCCCAAAAAGCCATTGTCGGCAATTGTAACTTAAGCGTACGCCGAGGGTGTCGCGTGCTTAACATTGCATCTTGGATCTGTGGTGAGCCCTCTTAGATCTAACTATAAAACACAAATAAAGAAAACTTTAATTAGGAATTGACACAAATATTTGAATATAATAAAAAACATAATAAAAAATCAGCTGCTTTCTTACTCATCACTTTGACCGTTCGACGGTGACTTGGCTCACGAGCGGATCTTTGCGCCCATCAGCCCTCGCGCCCACTTTGAACCTTCATTCGATTAAACCAGCATCTCGCTGATTCGTATTTGGTAAATCATGCGTCATGCTCGGAATCTTGCTCCCAATCGGATCTTGGAGAATGCGGTGGCAATTTCTTCATAATCAAATAGGCTCGGAAGTCTTCCTGCTTACATGGGCGTCGAAGTTTCTCAGCCTTGTGATCTCTGAACAACAGTTGTGCACACTCATCGTCCCGTTCTTTTATCTTATATCTACTCTGAAAAAACAAATAAAACAAAATTGTTAAATTAGACTTTTATTTACTAAATATTTTAACGCTTTTTATTTTAAAATTTATATGAATTGAACGATTTTCGGATAATAGTCCTTGATGTTAATCGATTTATACGAGGCCAAAACTTGATCGACCCATCGTCTAATGGAACCTCTTTGACGTCAGGCCTTGTAGCCTTTAAAGTAAGTAAAATGTAAGATAACATAAAATAAAAAACATAACTCTTTGATCAATTTAGACAATATTAACGGACTTTACGATTGTGGCGGTCTACAACTCGATACCTTTCGTAGAGAAAACCACCGAGTGGGCGGTTATCTCCTCATATTGTGGCGTCTGTGCTGGCGTCTTGTTGGATCGTCCCGGTCGATCCTGTCGCTTTAAATGTCGTCAGAAGCGAAGCGTTATTGATCCAGGAGTCTCTCGAAATGCCGGGGCGAGCGTAGTAAGCGTGGCTGATGTCGGCAGGCGTCGGCCATCGAGGATGAACTATTGCCCGGCCCCAGGTGTGTAACAAGCGTGTCTGGGGAGGGTATGGGAAGGGCGGAGAGTGTGACTATCTCAGTCCTTTTTGGAGTGTTGGCGCGCGTTATTCTCTCTGACGTTCTTATCTTCTTATTATTACCTGGCGTCTGTCATCTGATGTCAGTCAGCATTGAAATATTTTATCCAGTATACGGCTATTCAAAATATTCAACTATTCAAGCTGATAACTAATCAGCCCAAACTATTAGAAACAAAATGATTCAACTTCTTCAATGACCAAGCACGACAACTATTAATTTTCAATAAAAGCGACAACTATTGACTATTCAAGCGACAACTAATCTACTATTCCAACTATTGATAAGCGACATCTATTCAGCGTTTTCAAGCGACAACTAATCTACTATTGCTTCTTCAACTATTCAATAAAACTATTCAACATTTATCATGGAATCTCTAGAAACTATTCAAACATGTAGAATTGTGAATCAAAGTATTCAAAACATAATTGTAGATAAATAAAAACGGATATATTGTGAATCAAAACTGACAACTATTTCAAGTATCGCTATTCAAGCTATGCAAGCTATTATTTATTCCAATGACCAATTATACAACTATTCGACTATTCAAAACTATTCAAACTATTTCAAATTTTAAACCATTAAATATTTTAAACATCAATGATATTATTAGTATTGAACTATTCCAACTCGAATATAAACTCGAAATTAAACTATTGTCACTATTTATTTGGTAAAAACGTCCAGTTAATGATATGAGACAGATAACCTTAAACTTACCATTTAATCTACTTGGAAATCATGATGAATTTCAAATAAATCTGATTACAACTTACTATAAACAATTATATTAAAAATTCTTGTAATAATTACATGGTATAATAAATAATTACAATAAATATTATAAACCAATTACAATAAACAATATTCAACTATTCAAAGCGACAACTATTCAATATTATAAACTGGTTATAATAAATACCTAAACTATTTAAACTATTACAATATTCATAAGCGATTACAATAATATAGCGACAACTATTCTATAACATATAAAAGCGATTACAATAAACAATTCAGTATTGACATTTATTATTTGTTACTTGACTATATTATTTATTCAACATAATATAAATTATTCCAAGCGACGGTAATCAATTTATTCAGCTATATTCTATTTATTCAAACTATATTCATTAATCAATTAAAATTAAAATGTATTCAACTTAGATTGACTATGTTCAACTATTCAACTGTATTCAACACCTATAATATGACTACCCCCAATATATGATTCCAAGCGGCAACAATCAACTTTTCTAAAATAGCTGTTAAGCAGATATACTTCAGAATTTAATAGCTTCTGAATATAACTACTAGAAAAATTCTTTTCGAATATACCCGACAAATATAAACCGTTGCCATTATAACAACATAATGACGCAATATTCGTTGCGATTACGGTAATACCTAACAAATATAACAAATTGGGCTCGTCATTCAGCTATCAATACCAAATTAATACCTACAGTATAGATATTTGTTAGAATCTAACATTAATTAAAATTCTTCTGGTAAAAGAATAAGGAAATTATTTGAAATTAATCATGATAAAAGTACTGACATTGACGCTAGAGATCTAACATTATTCGAAATCGATACTGATAAAGAATCTAACATTATTCGAAATTAATACGATAAAGAATCTAAATTATTACAAAGTAATATATATATAAAAAAATAAAAAGATCTAACTCTGATGAAGAGAGAGGGTGGGGGGTTGATGTCAATTTGGGTGTGTGAGATGTGAGCAGTGAGAAGAGGGGGGGTTCACTGGAAGTATTGTTTGATCCGGTAACGTATTTACTAATGGAGACTAGAAAGAGGCAGAGGATAGTTTTTATAATTATTTATTAATGGGCAAGGAAGAGCGATGAATTTATATTTTAATTTTATAATTATTTTTTATCAATTAATATATTAAAATAATGGAAAGAGAAATATTAATAAAATTATATATAATATGCAACGTTATAGTATTGGGATATATCTACCATTTGATTTTTTGATTTTTTCACTTTACGACTCTTATAATAAATGCCAGCCAAACAATATAAGCCTGATTTGTTATTAATTTAAGTGAAAGCTAGATTAAATTTAATCAAATTTCATCTCTTTTACTTTGTCCTTTGCTTGCCCTTTATATTTCTATTCTGTGGTGTTCTAACTATTATTTTCTAAAACACTATATAATTTAACGTTGCAGCTAGTGGATATAATTTAATAGACATTACACATTTATTATGTGATTGGTTATTCAATAGACGATATACTATATTTAGATTTTTCAATAATAAAGTACATTATAAAAATAATTTAAGGTTAAAGTGGCATTATGTGAAAATATTAGTAGAGTATTAAGTATTTTAAAGTACAAGAATCTACTGTATATGGTTTCATTTAATTTCTAACAAAATAACAAGTTAAGGCTTGTAACTAATAGGATTATTATATATTGTGTTCAAAATATCTTCATTAGATTCTCTTGTTCTGTAATAAATTTTTTTACTTGATCATATAGGAATTTAATGTAATTTTTATGATATGACTTTTTATCAGCCCAATAAAATCTTTTTATTTTATGATTAATTAAAATATTTTTTGATAAAGTACGTTTTAGGGATATTAATAAACTTAACTATTGTCGAGTTATTTTTTTAATAAAATATTTTTCACATAAATACAATAGTAATGTTAAGTGGAAAAGTAATGTCGTAATAGCCTTGTTTTGATTTGGCTTCTGTGATAATGATGATTATTTTATTTTGCAAAAATTTTGATACATTCTCATCTTCTTGTTCTTCAAATGATCAAATAAAAAACGAAAGCTCCTATTTTTCAGTCATGTTTGTTTCCTCCTTCCTCTTTATTTAATCATTTTACATTGTGTTCTCTTGTTCATTATCAAACAAATTCATATTCTTAGCCTGCAAATTCCTTAATACAATTTTTTCAACCTTTTGTAAATTTCTTGTTTTGTTTTTAATTTGCATTATATTTGCTATTTGAAATTCAATATTTTGGCTCAACGTGAAAGCTAATCTCGTCAAGGCTTTTACATGCAACTTTTGCTGTCAATTTGAACATGCAATAAAAAATATAGGTGGTCAAAGATTTTACGTAAGAAAAATGAAAAAAGAATAATATATAGGAATATTTTGAATATAAGTTAATACCCCATTTGACAATAATTCTTCAATTTGATAACGCTGCCATTGTTGAATGGTTCAACTATGTGATAAAATAATCAATCTTTAAGTCATCAAGACTTAAGTTTGATGACCATACAAATATATAATTGTAATGTGTCAAAAAAGGCGTCTGTTGAAATAGAAAGATGCCATTTGTAGAGGGTAATATTGTGTCTACATATGTGGTTTCCTGGAATAATCCTTAGTCAGATGTGATAGGTTGTTAGAAGAATAATTTTGTTGTTTTGGGAAAAATGTTAGGAGAGGATGTTAACGTTTTGCCCCCTGTAAGAAATGTCAAGACCTATGCAAGGTCTGCTTCCTGGACAGAAAGATCACCTACAAAATTCAATGCCAAGCCCAAATTTAATAGTAAAGCAAGGGCGTCGTTGCCCCCCCTTCAGCCTCTTTCGATCAATAAACCGTCGTTTAATGACTGGCCGACACCTGGATCAGATGATCTTGGCGTATGGTTGAACTCCCCAATGCCTGCAGTGAAGGGGTTCCTTACGCCCCGTGAAGGCTTAGGAACCGAGCTAGGTGAAAGAGAGGTTGAATTGCCAGGAGGAGAGCTTGCTTTCTTCAATAAGGAATGTTCAAAGATTGTGGAATACATATTTCTTGGAAGTGATGCTGTTGCCAAGAATAGAGATGTACTCCTCAAGAATGGTGTAACACATGTGCTTAATTGTGTGGGGTTTGCTTGTCCGGAATGTTTCAAGGATGATTTTGTTTACAAGACACTATGGCTAAAAGATAGTGCTTCAGAGGATATCACTAGTGTTCTGTATGATGTTTTTGATTATTTCGAAGATGTTCGAGAGCAAGGGGGTCGAGTTTTTGTTCATTGCCGCCAAGGTGTGTCCAGATCAACATCTTTAGTGATTGCTTATCTGATGTGGAAGGAGGAGCAGAGCTTTGAAGATGCATTCCAGTATGTGAAAGGCGCTCGAAGGGTGGCCAATCCGAATATGGGGTTTGCTAGCCAGCTTCTGCAGTGCCAGAAACGAGTGCACGCCTTGCCTCCAACTCCAAGTTCCGTGCTCAGGATGTACCGAATGGCACCTCATTCTCTATATGATCCCCTCCATCTGGTACCTAAACTGTTGGACGAGCCAGGCATCGAAGGGCTTGATTCTCGTGGGGCATTTATCGTCCACATTCCTTTGGCGATTTATGTCTGGATTGGAAAGCACTGCTTATCCATGTTGGCTGAAAATGCCGAAGCAGCTGCCTTTCAGGTGATTCGCTATGAGAAAGCACCGAGTCCAGCTGTAATCATCAAAGAAGGTGAAGAGCCATCTGAGTTTTGGGGGGCTCTTGGAATTGATATGGCTATGATTGAGAATTCAACTGTTAGTCAAAGGCAGGTACAAAGCTATAATATAGACTTTGAGATCTTCCACAAAGCTGTAACTGATGGGGTTGTTCCACCTTTTTCTTTCTCTGGCGACGAAACAGCAACAAGACTTCCAGCCATGGAAACTGGTTGGAGCAGATTGAGGGGAAAATTCGTACGTAGCAAAATGAAAGATGTCGTTACATTGGCCGGATTAAGTTCCACCACACCCGAAGGAAACCATGATTTGGAAATGGCAGATGCTTATGAAGAAGCTGGGAGCTCCAGTTCTCCTGTTGGACCTTCATCACCTTCAATTGTTCTAAATGATTCACAAGATAGAATTCGTCCGGGTTTAATGAAAGATAGTGGACTAAAACAGTCTGTAGCCCTTGATCCTATCATGCCATCAAACCGTTCGTTTACTTCCTTGGAATCTTACTCCAGACCTGCATCATCTTATGCTTCGGATTCTTTCTCACCGTCAAACTCAGAAATTTCCAGTTCATTCACTTTCTCACCATCATCCTCTAATGGCTCTGACTTATCATTATCTGCTCAACCATCCCCTTCTGGACCGGACACTAATGATTTATATTATTCAAACGTTGGGCCCCTGGAGGATTCTGGCTGTCTACTTCAGAGCGAAAAGTCATGTCCCCCAGATGAGATATACTCTGCAAGTAATACTCGGAAGGCATGTAACGGATGGCCTCCCGTTAAAAGGACTTTTAAAGTATTGGCAGAGAGCAGGCCAAACATATCTACTGCTACAAAGAAGTTGCCTTCGGTTGATGAAGAATCTGAAAATTCTGCCGTTTTGGTAAGGCCATACTCTTTTTCTATAGGTCAAGAAGAAGAGCTAATGATGGATGCAGAAAGTGAGAAATCAATGGAGGACACAGAAGATACATTGTTAAATTCTTACATTGAGCTACCTCATAGAGTTGAAGAGGAAGTTAATGTAGTTGTATATAACTGGCCCTCCATGGACAAAGTCGAGAAACCCTATGATGCACTTGATTCTGGCTCCGTTTACATTATATTAATCTCTGAGGAAAGCGCAACAAATGACACGGCTAATGTTGTATCCTACGTATGGGTAGGAGGCAAAGTGTCGTGGAAAGGAACTCAAAATCGGTTAATCAGCCCTAAGAGCATTGGTCAGGATGTTCATATGTGGATGAGTCCAGTAGGCCAGCAGGTTCTTCGTGAAAGAGGTCTAGCGACCGACTGCCATATTCAGGTCAATTTAACTATTTGTAACTACTTCATTTGTTTCTTTCATGTCATCAACATCTAATGAAAATTGTCTCAAACTTTGTGGTTTGTTGTAGATTAATATATTGTTTTATGCGTTAATCAAATTATATTTGAATTCGTATGGTTTGTTCGACATTTCTGAAACAATCAATTAAATACCAATAGATAGCTTAAGTATACCATACCATATAGATTTTTCGGTGTCTACATTTGCATTGAGTCGTCTATGAATCTGTGATGACATGTATATTAGTTAAGTAGCCACTCGACATCCAGAAACAAGAAACGAGCATTGTAGCATATCGCGATAGATGCATTCTCGTTTTGTTTTGTGCCTAATGGAAAATGCATTTTCACTGCAGATTATCAAAGAAGACGAGGAACCAGAGCATCTCCTTAAGTACCTATCCTACTCATTCCAGAAGTCATAGTTTGAACAAGTATTCATAAAAATCCTTCATGCCTATGTTAATCTCTCTTGCAACTTGATAATCCAAGTCGTAGACTCATAGAACGAGCATCGACAACATGCTGAGATCTCCTGAAGCACCTATGAGGCCATGATTGCACTCATTTCCTTAATTTGATGATGTAGCTTTCTTGAATCCAAGTCATAGACTCGTAGTTATATGAACATATAACCAGAATATGTAGCTATGTACAATGTGAGATCAAATCTCCATTTTCTTTTGTATATTATTAGTAAGATATTACGCAAGGCTGTGACAAGGTAGTTAATTTTAATGAGTTTGTAATGACTTACTCATAATGTTTTTAATTTCCTAACTATAAATAAAATGATGACTTCAATGTATAATTACATCCACATGTAATTGAATCCTTAGTTGAAATTAATATTTTAGTAATAATTTTAATTTAAACTTTCAATATTGTTTTATCCTTTAATAGTTTATATTTTGTATCCTAAAATAGAATTAAGGAAATACTTATATAATACTCCATATATATCAATTGAGTATTATATAGTAATATAACAAAGATAATAATTATTTTTAATTTTTAATCAAACTTCATTTTATTAAAATGGAAAGCACCCTTTACATGTTGTGTGCTAATCAATAAGGCTTAGTATGATTGTTATTGTTACATAACAAAATTCTCATATCAATAGAGAATAAACTAATTAGTATGCACTATGACAATTTTCATTATAATAAAATAGAATTGTATATTTAATTAAAAATAGTTTCTATGTCTTTAGTTATAAACAATATCAAATATTATCGAGTTCATAATTGAGAAAATAGCTAGTCATATTATAATTGAATTATGATAAAAAGTAAATAATGTTATGTTAGTATTTTGATAATCAATAGACTGGAGAGAGCATAATGACTACTTTCACCATAAAAACTAATTTTATTATTTTATAATCAAAAATAATCACATTAGTACGCTAAGGGTTAATAAATAAAAAATTGAATATATTACATATAAGTCATAAGATAAGTACATACAAAGATATCTTTTTCTAATCTTTTTTAGAGAGATCAATTATATGGATCGAGAAAATTATTACAATGAAAATTATTATATATTGATGTAAAAAGAAAGAGTCAGATATAATGTCATAAGTTATGTATTTTATTTTGAGAAAAATTAATGTAACCAAACATTGAACTTATATTAACTTGTAATAACTTTTAGTTTGTATTTTATTTGCATACATCATGAGTCTAATACCTAAATTTATGTAGAAAAATAATGTTGTTTAATTTATTTTAACTTTATCTTGAATTTTGATCTATAATTTCACAATGTATAAAAAATTAGTCTTAACATACATTTACAAATACTTTCTTAATGCTTAGTTATTGAGTATTATATATAAATTTATCTTAAAATAAAATTAAAGAAATAATTTCATAATGCATACTTATTGAGTATTAGACATAAATAAAAGATAGATTAGTATTGCTACTAAATAAATAAACAGATATACAAAGAAAAGAAACAACTAATAATATTCAATAATTAAATCATATATATATGAATGTAGTTACATATATTCTCAAAACTTCAGTACGTGACCATATTTTGTAGATTCTTTATTGAAGAAATAATGTTGGGATTGAACACCAATCTTCAACCATCTCAATTTTTGTTTTTGTTATTTAATGAACTATTGAGTAAAAAAAATAAGCAAAGAATTATTTTAAAAAGTAAACTTATATTAATACCAACCTCAAAAACAACATTCCCAATGATTGTTCAATTGTGTTTTTGTCTTACAAAACCCGTAGATGAATTGAAAAAAGTAATGTTAGTTGGAAAGACAATCAAATGTTTTGTAACAAGTTTTGTCTTCTTAAAGTTCTAGGTGAAGGATAAAAAATGAATGTAATTTAGATGAAAGATGATAGAGAATTATGGTAGCTTTTAATCATATAATCCTAAGAGTGTCTTAACTCAATTCTATTTGCTCTCATTATTTCTTAAGTTATTTGCTACTCTCATTATTTTAAAATTATTATTTTAATTGATATTACGACACTATTGTAGGTTTTAAAGCCAAGAGTTATTTTTGAATAATGATTGAATCTTATGTGACTCTTTATAAGCATTTAACTCTCAACTTATGTTAATAAGATTCTTAAATTTCACAAATATTTTATTATTATTATAACTTTTAAGGAACCTTTTTAAAAGAATAATATTATTTTATTGATTTCATTATTTGATTCTAGTGATTAATCGGTTTTTTAGAGCTAACAGTTGTTTTAATAAGTATTGAACCTTTTAAAATTTCTTTAATTTTATCTGAACATAAATTTATATATAATACTCAATAACTAAGCATTATGAAAGTGTTTATAAATGTCTGTTAAGACTAATTTTTTTATAAATTGACAAATCATAAGGATAAAAAATCAAAGGTAAAGTTAAAATGAATTAAAAACATTATTATTACAACATAATTTTAATTATTAGACTTTAAATATATGTAAAATAAAATATGAACTAAAGTTATTACAAGTTAATATAAGTTCAATGTTAGGTTACATTAGTTGAAAGACAATAGAGAATTATGGTAGTTTTAAGAATGTAATGGAATATCAAAATTCATGTAACTCCTAAAGGTGGTCTTTAACTCTAATTTATTGACTATCCTTATTTCTCAAGTTATTTGTTTACTCTCATTATTTTTAAAACTATATTTTATTTATCATTATTGTCAATTATTATTGTAGTTTTTAAAGTTGAATCTTATTTTAAATAATTATTGAATCTTTTAGAGTTATTTCTAATTATTTTTAGCTCTCAACTTATGTTATAGTCAATTTTTTAATCCTCATAAATATTGTATTATTATTGTAAATTTTAAAGCTAAATGTTATTTATTTATAAACTCTTATTATTTAATTTACATAGTTAATAGGAGTTAAAATTCCCGTAACTTCAAGAGGTGGTCTTAACTCTAATTTATTTGATCTCATTATTTCTCAAATTATTTATTTACTCTAATTATTTTTAATCATTCTTACTATCAATTAAGATTTTAAAGCTAAAAGTTATTTGAATAATGATTGAATCTTATATGACTCTCTTTTATAATTATTTTAACTTCAACTTATTTTACAATCAAATTTTATTATTATTGTAAATTTCATAAATATTTTATTATTATTGTAAATTTTCAAGCCAAATGTTATTTTTAAATGTATTTGTTTATAGACTCTCATTGTTTAATTCATGTAATTAATAGAGTTAAAACTTCAGAATTCCAATGTGTGGTCTTAACTCTA
Organism: Lithospermum erythrorhizon; assembly: GCA_019722365.1. NCBI lineage: Eukaryota > Viridiplantae > Streptophyta > Magnoliopsida > Boraginales > Boraginaceae > Lithospermum > Lithospermum erythrorhizon. The sequence goes on along the minus strand of JADFUC010000870.1, from coordinate 187,189 downwards.
ATTTATTTGCTCTCATTATTTATCAAGTTAATTTTTACTTATTATTTTTAAAATTATTATTTTAATTGGTATTACTATCAATTATAAGAGATCTTAACTCTCAACTTATTTTACAATCGATTTTTAAATTTCATAAATATTTTATTATTATTGTATCTTTTAAGGAATTTTTTTAAAAATCATAGTATTTTATTGACTCTAATTATTTAATTCTAGTGATTAATAAATTTTTTTAGAGCTAACCGTTGTTCTAATAAGTATCGAACCTTTTAAAATTATTTTTACCTATTTTATTAACTCTAAAGTTATTTAAATGATTCTTAACTATATTTTTTAACTATTTTATTTTTTCAACCATCCCTATTTTTTTTAACTCCTCTATTAGTTATGATTTTTCATAATTAATAATAGCTTCATAGGAAAATTACTCTTATAATTACACACATGTAACGACTGCTCTGTGTGGGCTCCCCCGAGTCGTAATCGCCATCAACCTCGGACAACAGAGTCACCAACGACGCATAATCTATAAAATGACTTTATTAACGCGATAATAAAAATGGTTACAACTGGCCCATCGGTGAACTAATCACAACAAATCAAAAAGTAATAATATAAAAATGTACAACATCACACAACTTGTTTTGCAACTCGAGACAAATACAATTATTATACAAATATAAATCTCCAAAGTTAAGATAAGCAAGTATGACTGTCGAGGTCTTTGCCACCATTGCTACCTCCACGGCAATGCCAGCCTACCGGCCAATGCATCTCGGCCATTCTCGGCAACAACCTAGGCATAAAACGCCCGCCCATAAAGTGAATAGAGTCACCGGTGTCGAAGTGAAACAAATATCACGTATTAACCTACCACTCATACAAACAAGGATAATTCAAGACCCTTACTCATTTAACGACTATCCACCTCAAGAGTTATATTTTATACGCTCCTCTCAACAAGATAAATCTTTTATTTATGGCTTTTCCTGACTAACACCGACAAATTCACACCACGCCAACAACTTACTCATGTAAGACACCTTAATCACAAGAGATATCTCTATTTGTTATCTTCCTTAAGTATAAAGTAAATTCCATAATATACAACAACTCAAATATATATATCTTAACATCTCCTCACTCAAGCATACACAACTCAAACTAATTTATCTTTACTTCACTCCAAAGTGCTACTCCTAATTATAGTCATACACCTCCTATGACATCTAAATGTTTATTATAAGAACCTCTAATCGTGATCATTATCTTAATACAATCGAGCAACGTATAATCTAAATCGAGATAACTTAAGCACGGAATTATCTCCCAAATTCTTTCATTTAGTATACCTGAACTTATTCACCTCAATGGTATCAACGTCGTGGTTAGATCATAACTTATATACTAACACGTTTGAATCCAACTTCCCACTATATATAAAATATCATCAACATCATCTATAGATTAGCCTGAACGTCAGTTTATAATTTTTATCCCTAATACCCTCATTCAAAATTTATCTCAACCATTAACCAACTTAACTTTTAACCTTAAAGGATGTATAACGATTAATACCAACCTAGGATCCACAAGAAAATCTGATAATATTATCAAATCAACCGAAACCTAATTCGACATAATTTCATCAAGGCAACATCTAGTATAATCAGCACAATATCCATAACCAATAAATGAGTCATAAAACAGATCATACAACACCATAGAAAATTTAAACAACATGTCAAGATATAATACAAAGTCTCAATAAGGCACACCATCACCCAGAATAAAATCACAGAGACTCAACAACGACTATAACTCTAGTCATCAAACCATCTATCTCTCATATCTCCACAACTATACCAACCTCTAATGCGCATATGCTCAATCCGTCTACCTCAAGCAGGATGACCAATCAAGACAAACACAAATTTATACCAGAAGATAAGACCAACACCAACAATGCACACAACAAAGTGATAATAGATTCAACACTCCACTTATACCAAAGTATAAGGGTCAACACCGACAATGCACATAGCAAAGCATAATAGATTTCACCGCACTTATATCCAAGTACAAGGCCAACACCGACAACGCACATAGCGTTGATAATAGATCTCACCACTTATACCAAAGTATAAGGCCAACACCCATTAACGACATAGCAAAGTGATAACAGATCTCACTGCACATATACCGAAGTATAAGGCCAACACCGACAATGCACATAGCAAAGTGATAACAGATCTCACTGCACATATATCAAGAGGCCAACACCGACAATGCACATATCAAAGTAATACAGATTCACCGCACTTATACCGGGCATAAGACCTAACACCGACAATGCACACAGCAAAGTGATAACAGATCTCACTGCACTTATACCGAAGTATAAGGCCAACAAATAACACATATCCTCAAGTAAGGAAGCTTAGAGTCACCTAACCCCCTAATCATCCTGGGGCACCTATGTGGTCATGTTCTAATACTCAAGTCACCTCAAAGTCACGCATAACTCCAACCAACACCTCCCAACAACCAACTACTCTACTCAAACAATATCAAAGAACACAAATTAAAACATCTCACAATCATAAATCAATCACAACCCCACAGCCACGTAAATCGAAATGCCGACAAGGCCATTGCACGAATATAAGTCAAGTCTGCCTATTACTTACCCCGCTAAATTCAACGCTACGTAAATAATAACGCATAATCATAACATGGCTCATTACCAAATGCATCACACATAATCATACAACAATTACATGTATACCATTCTCACATAATCATACCACAATGACATGTATACCATTCTCACATAATCATACCACAATGACATGTATACCATTCTCTACATAATCATACCCACAATGATTGTCCACACAATTTAAAGTAAGTACATAGCAGCACCCATGATAAGATTTCACCTTGGTTAAGAATAAGAACGGCTCCGTCTAATTCCATCCAAGTGCTCTTTCCCACGCTCCGCCTAATCAAAACACCGAAATTACAATTACTACTCGCAACAATTTTAACTCTTATCTTAATTCACCTCACTTTTCAACAAATTATAATTTAAGTATGATGGCTAATTACGCTTTCAATGACAATTAAATGACGCATTTCAACTACTCCCACTAAATCCCATAATCGGCCGATCACCTTAACCAAAGCATTTCAACATTTTCAACTTCAATTTCTCAATCAACCCAATATATCAACTTTTCCAACTAATCAAACCCATTTCTAACAACCTCAAATCCCAACTTCAAATCTAATAAAATTAATTTCAATATATATTCCTCCAACAACTTATAAATCATAATTTCCACCTCAAAATAATCACAATAAAGGTCCAATAACATTCTTAACAACTTTTAGAAAAAGTCAACCCAAAATCAACTCGAAGTCAAATTCCACTATAACAACACTTTCTACCCCAAATATCGATTATTATCATCTCCTATACTATAATCTAAGCCCAGATACTAATTATATTCAATAATATTTCATAAACCCAAGTCAACCCAAAATTCCAAAAGTCAACGGCCCTAAAAACGTCCGAAATTCCAATAATACCAAACACGTAATTTCAACTCAAGAATAATTCACTGAACCCAAGAATCGACATAATAAATTCAAATACAAAAAAGTCAACGAAAGTCAACTCGGGCGAACTCCACAAATATTCAACAAGATCGGACTTTTTTACCTTGAAACAAAAGAGATTTTATGATGGGAAGTTTCCAAAAAAAGTTTGAGGTCCAAAGTTTCAGCATTAAGAGAACCAAGAAAAAAAAATAAAAGGGAGAGTCACGCTGCCGGGACGCCAGAGAGTGGGAAGAAGGAAATATTGGTGTTGGGCTTATTTCGGTGGATATAAGTGGGTTGGGGCCCAATAGTCCAACCGGTAAAAACCCCAACATTTTAATCTCGATCGATACCTCTCGCTTTTTAACTTTTTTATCTCAACAACCAACTTCCAAACATCAACATTTCTTATCCTCAAATTATATTACTACCTTAACCAATATCATTGGCTTCATTCGATTACAAATTTTAAATTTTAATTACCGAAATGTACTACCAACCGACCGATTCGTTGCATTTCAACTATTCCACTTCGAAAGTTCTGATTTGTCCTCGAAATACCCCACCGAGCAACTAGTATACTATTACAAAGAATTTTGGGCACGGAACGGTTATTACATTAATATATACTTTAATTAGTTTCATGCGAGGTACTGAATTCCAACAAAAATAGAAGAAACACCTAACCACATTCACACATTTAAAAAGTATATAAATATAGATATAAATATAAATTCTACGATCTTAAATAAGTCATTCTAATATCGCATATATAGTTATGTACTATAGATGTAACCTCAATGCCATATTTACAAGATCACATAATATATATAGTCATTCTAAGATCGCATATATAGTCACATGATTTGATCATGCTTTCATTGTTAACTAGTTACATTTTACTACGTACACTAACATACTTTAATATCTCTGAAAAGGTTCCTCTAAACATAGTATGAAGAATGGGATAGTAGGTAATCCTACTCATGTTACAGTGGTTGTTTTGAAATTGATCCAAACGTGTACTGCTTATGTTCCTAAAAAATTGTCTGGGCTTTGATTTCAACATAAAAAATACCAAACTCTATGGGAGCTTATTTGATTTGGGCATAATTTTAATTTAACTGAAATTATCCTAATAATAAAGTATGTTAAAGATTACATCTTTTGATATATTTTTCACTGAATATTATATAACATATACAAATATTTGAAGTCTAACATAGGAAAGTCAATCTTCAAATTAGAAGGCACCTACAAAATGGAGTGTAACGCCTAGAACCCTAAGGTCGGTACGTTATCAAATTTGACGGGACATGACTCACAAACCACGCCAACCATTTTTAAAGACGCTTGGTCCTCATCTACTCGCCATCCCATCACATACTGTTTCTGCACAAGACGCTTTAACCTTTGAGTTTTATGAGTTGAATTTCTTGTAACAAGATGCGTGTGTGGTTATGAATAGTAGTAATCAAATAATATTATTCTGAATCACATAATCCACTTTGAATCGGAAAATTACATGGAGGGAGCAGTTTGCTTACATGTATATTTGCAGTGTCAGATACCCAGGTATTTTTGCTAGATATAAGTAATATAACTATACAAGTCCTTTCGAAATATCATCAGAATGACTTGAAATATATACTATTCATACAGTTTTTGATATTATGAAGTCAAGCAAAAATGCAAGATCTTGATGGTAGTTCTGTTATTGGTACACTTTTTCCTTTAGGTGTCCCCTATAAAACCTAAATTATCCAAAAAAGAAGAAAAAGATACAAATGTAACTTATTACATATAGACATAGTGTATATGCTTTGATTAGACTGTTAATAACTCGTAAGTATTTATCAAATCAAGACTTCTAGCCTAATGGTTATTATCTCAAGTCTCCATATAAGAAGTCTTGAGTTCGATTCACAGAGGGTCTTATAAAATATTTTTCCTTTTGAAAAAAAAAAAACAACTCGTAAGTATTGATTTTAAGGAAAAGTGAGATGGAAACTTATAGCTGGAAGGACCAACAAGGCTAAATTCTGTAAATCTTGTGGGCACTATTAGAAGATTTGGAGTCCATGGACTTGAAGATAACCCATATCTAATAAACACATATTTTGATGGTTTACCAATCTACATCAGTACATAATCTGTTGGTCACTAGATTAATTTGATCGATCGCTTTCCATATTATTAAGGTGATGAAATTACAAAAGAAAGAAAATCCTTCCAGTTAAGAGCATTAAACTCCTAATAGTTGAGAAAAAAGCAATTTCGTTCATGGGAAAATAAACATGCACCATTAAGTCATTAATGATTGACAATGAGTGGTGCTTTATTTTATACTATTGGATTTGTTCTTGCTACGTTAGGAGTGTATAATGCCTCTAAACTGTGATATGTTTGGCCCTAAGGGCTAGAGATACAAGGGTAGTTAAAAATATAAATCTAAGTGATAATCTATATATTACAATTACTACTCCGTATTTCATTTCATCTTAATTTCCATTTATTAAAAGTATAAAATCGTCACATTGTCACATTAACAGATCTCGAGGTCCCTACTCTGTGATATTACATAGGAGTTAATCGTGGGATGTACATGTACCTCAATTGATTGGGGACTAGAATTCTCCTTTTAACCACTTCAACACAATATTCGCTCCTTACGAAAGTTGAACCTATACTGCGTGAAAAGACGAGGTTGTTGGTATCTATTAGTATTCTAGATATTTATTATGTCTTCCGCGAGCGAGTATCTTAATTTCCATTTCTTAATTGTGTCTTGTGAAAAAAATATTTATGCTGACTGATCACAGGGAGTATGAAGTTATTCATGGTTATATATCTCAATAGGTCAGGTTCTATCTCTTCTATACTATAGGGAGGTTTCAACAATGTGTTAAAGGTTTCTTTTTGATTTTCAGAATTTATTTCGTTCCATTGTACAACACAACACAACATTGCCCTAATATCAAGTTTTTTTTATATAATAATGTTCCCTAATAAAAAATATTTGATAGAAGAGTATACTCTAAATTTGGATATATATAGGGGAATCAAATAAATTATAGATTTCAGCCACAAATATAAAAAATATGTTGCTCTTAATTAAGGAGAAAAAATAGAAATGAGAGGCTAATAATAGCACTACAAAATTTTAAGGAAAAATATATCATGAATATATCATTTTTCTAAAATTTAAAGGTAAAATAAATATTTTAAAAGTTCGGGACGGGGCCATAGCTCCTCCACTATTATATATATATGTTGTTAAATGTGATTTTCTACGGCGAGCCAGTTTGTGTTTTATTAATTTATTTACAAACTAATTTTTTACCATCTATCATAAGAGCCCATAATAGAAAAGGCCATTTAAATTTCTAAAAGAATAATGAAACTGGAATTTATCTTCTTACTGAAATATTCTCTTATTACATTTAGAAAATAAATTAGACTCCCCCCATTTCAATTTCAATTTAAGATTTTTATTCAACAAAGCTATAAGTCATTAATTTACTTTTGTATTTATATCAAAAGATTAATGAAATTAGATATATGCATCATACTTTATATGTTATCATGTTGCACATAATAATTAAAATATTAAGACAAGATTAATTTAAGGTCAAAATTTAATATTTGAAATTGTAATAAACCTTTTTAACTGAATTAAAATTGAGGTTGTCAAAGCAATAAACGGTTACACTAATATAACTTCTTAAAGAGCAACCTCATATTTAATATATATAATCAATGTCTATATGACTTATATTTAAGTTATAAAACTTTGAGTAAATGTTACACACATGAAAGTATTTTGTAACCTATAATTTAAATGCACCTGATGTCTATTGTAATATAAACAATATGATTTAAAATATTAATCTTGATATAAGCGACCAAATAATAACATAAATAAATATTGGTAATCAATCAGTGATATTCTAACCAATACCAATTATATTGAGTATCCAAAACCAGAAAGCATATGGAGATCAAAAGTGGAGAGACATTCCATATTCTTTTAAATCGCATAAAGATGTAACAACTAGGCTTTCAACCTTTTTGCAATTTTGCTTTCTATTCGAATTGTGTAACAAAGTTTATTCGTTTGTATAACTTTCGATTATGACTACACATACGACTCCGAATATTATACTCCGTATTATATTATACAGAGTATTATATTCCATATAACACTTTCTATAATATTGAGTACTAAAATAAAAGTATATACAACACATGTATTATTTATAAATTTCGAATTTATTATAACTAAAATAATATATATCTCATATTCTTAAATAAATATAATAAAAACTGTTACATAAAACTTAATAAATAATCCTAAATAATCCTAAACATATATGACCAACATTAATACATATAACTAATATCACAACAAAAAAATATAATTATAGTATAATCTTAATGGTATATAATTAATTTCTCCAACCTCTAAATACACTAATGTAAATAAATCACAACTAAAAATATAAATATAACATGATCTTAACAATACGTAATTAATTTCTCCAACCTCCAAATACATTAGATTAAATAAATTACAATATAGGCACGTACAAAATATAGGAAAAAAGTAGTGCTCCTCTGCAACTTTTCCCCCTCACAATCTTTTTGCTTCAAACCTCACAATTTCCTTACACTAACAGATTCTTACCATTCTTTTCGCATATTACAGCAACCTTAAACCTCCTCAAACTCATTCTTTCCTCACCTCAATTTTATTAAACGTTGGAAAGCATTTTTCTTGTGATTTTCACCATTTTTTCTTGTGATTTTTAGTATTTTTTTGTGTTTTTTACTGAATTTTAGGTACCCTTTTGTCCTTTATATATGTATGAATACATATATCAAGAATTGGTGTAATGAGGGTGTATAGAAATCAGTAATCATATTATATGTGGTATGATAAGTTTGTTTGTGCCCATGTTTTGTATATTGAATTTTAATGTTGTAACTGTTGTTTTTTTATCAAAAGTTGAGGGATTTATGTTAGTTGGTGATCAAATAACGTAAGATCAAAAGGGTTTGTTTTAAATTTTATAGTGTTTTTTTATGAGCTATGTTTGTTATGTACTGTATATTCATGATGGGTTGGTCTACTTTTATAATTGATTAAAAAGATTTGATTTTTTTGTTCAAATTTTAAGGTTTTAGGCCTTAAGGGAGTATAATGTTGTGTACTGGTTTTTGAGATTGTGATTTCTATTGGAGGAATCGCATTTGAGATAGAATTGAGATTGTGCTAAATTTTTCATATGGTAAGTGTTAAATGTGGAAGCTCATAATTGTTCAATTGGTTATATATGTGTATTATTATCCGAAATAAGTATCTTTATTAGTTGGAGGGTGATAGCTAGTGATTCGTGATCACTTCGTTCTAATTCAGCTGTTAAGATTGATTTCGTTTGATAAGTGAATTATTAGCGGAGGGGTGGTTGAAGATTGGTTTATAGTTGTGAAGATAATATTTGTAATTTGTGAAAACAGAGAATCATAAACTGTATTTCCATTGTTAGCCATATATAGTTCTTCACTAGTTAGTACTTAGTAGTCCTCTGTGATGCATGTATCGTTTAATCTGTCACTATTGTTCGAAGTTTGGATACTTGGGTGTTGGGATGCTAACGAAATTTTGTTTTTGATGCCTATAGGTTCTGACTTCCTGGTTTCTCGAATACACTGGCTAATCTGGGATTGGATCAGCTGCTTAAGCTGCGAATCAACATTTACAAATTGTGCATAAAATGGTGATTCCATGGCGCAGGTTTATAGAATCTAGTCATGACTATATATGTTGGTAATCTCTGGAGCATCTAATAACTTCACTGTTTAACTTCATTTCTATAGATCAATGGCTAAAAAGTCTATTGAAGACATGAAGCTCATTGCTACAGTTTTAACTGGAGTTGCATTTGGCTTCTTGATAGGAGCTTCATTTCCAATACCTTCCTTAACCAAGGTACCTAAATAGTTTTCTTACTTTCGGATTTGCATAGGCTCATATATGGCTTATATAAATTCTGTTGCATTTCTGGCAGATAAATGTCTCGACCAGTATTTTACGTTCAGATCCAGAAATCTTGGATCCAGAACCTGTTAGCCTTGCCCCTTCTTCGTTAGAGAGTAGTGACAATAGAACAGTAAATCAACCTATGAAGGATCGACCAAAGGTATAAGTCTCTTCTTTATTGGTAGAATTCAAGATCAAATGTTTAGGAGCACACTTTGTCTAGCATCAATGCGCAGTTGTATTTTAATATCACCTTTACACAACATAAAGGGCTTGAGACTTGTATTATCAATCAGCAACCTTAACAGTGACAAAGCGCGTAGGAGTAGTTTTAATTTCTGAATTCTGCAATTGTTGAAGGGCGTTAAAGAAACAGCTTCCCCTATGGAGAAAGGCTTCTAATTAGTTACCTACATTCTTGAGCTAATTCACTATCTCTATTACTTTCATAAAATAAAACCATTCCTACCTCTATCAAGAAATTTCCATAAAAAGTTCTTCTTTCTTATACTTAAATAGAACCTGTCCACCAAGATGAAAAATTGATGATTCAGACACATCACCTGTGCTCAGATAACAAGTGGTTTTGAAATTCCAGTTGCCTTATTTTTCAAATGCCTGCTCAAAGAACTCATAGTCTCATTAGTCCAACAAATATTTGAATTTGGAAAATGGTTGTCACTCCACAATCTACAGTCCACAGTGTTACATTATTGTTACAATCACTTACGATTTACCAAGCATATATTTTTTAAATGGAACATAACAACAATCACATGTCGTGATCTTCTTTCAGATGTGGGTTCCTTCAAATCCTCAAGGTGCTGAAACATTACCTCCTGGAATCGTTGTACCTAGGTCAGACTTCATTACTCACCCATTGTCGGGTGATGCTAGTGAGGTAAGCATCCAAATTTACCTTTTTTTTTATCCGTATTGCATGCAACGAATTTTTCCCATTGGGTTCTATGATTTGTAGCCTATATGCTGCCTGTTACACTTTTAGTCTCCAGAGAAGCTTTTACTTGTATATGGACCAGATTCTTAAGTGGAATTAACTAAGTCTGTATAAAAAGGTTCTTTAAAAAGGAACCTTGCAGCCAAAGGGGACATAGGAGTGAAGTCAAACCTCTACATATTTTAAGTATCCAACTGGATCAGTACATAGATATGATTTCGTTCCCATATACCCTGGCTATAAAATTTTCTCCCTAAACTACACTCTTACAGTGTCTGTATAATGTTAATGTTTTCAAATGCTTATCTGTATACATCACGAAGTGGATAAAACTCTGTAACTCCATTGGTCCTGGTTAAACAAAATCAGGGGAGCATAATAGCATAATTTTTTAGGTTTTAGTGACAATATTCAGAGAGAGACTGGAACTTTCTTGCAGATAGACATTGTGGTAGACTTCACATGACACTACCCTTTGGAATTTTCAGGACCTTAAAACCATACCGAAGTACCTTGTTGCATTCACAGTTGGATATGATCAAAAGAAGAACATTGAGGCAGCAGTTGAAAAGGTCCACATCTGTGCATTTCTTTGTGTAGCATATGAGGCTCTCGAGTTTTTTCCCTTTTCTTAAGTGTCTGTATATCTTGGTTTAGTTTTCAGACAACTTTACCATCGTTCTATTCCATTATGATGGTCGGACAACTGAATGGGATGAGCTTGACTGGTCTAAGCGTGCTATCCATATAAGTGTTCCAAAACAAACTAAGTGGTGAGAAGATGTTCCTAACTTCCGGTCATGTATAACTTTTGAACAGATTATCTAATGTATTTAAGCTCATTATAAACTCTCATTTCTCTTTGAAGGTGGTATGCTAAAAGGTTCCTACATCCTGATATTGTTGCTCAATATGAGTACATTTTTATATGGGATGAAGATCTTGGGCTGGAGAATTTTGATGCTGAAGAGTATGTAGCATCTATTTTTTCTTCATTTGTATGTTAATTAGGAACAAATAACTAAAAATAACTCCCCCTTAAACCTGTTTGGTTTCAGATATATTAAACTTATCAAAAAGCATGGTTTGGAGATTTCACAGCCTGCTCTGGACCCAAGCAGAGGAATAACCTGGCAGATGACGAAAAAACGAGATGGACAAGAAGTTCACAAGTAAGGAGAATGGGACTTCTCTGCCAGTGAAAAGTTATTGATTAATGCTAAAACTTCATCTTAACAATAATATGTTTTACAAAGTTCTTACATTGCCAATTCCTAATCAGACAAACAGATGAGAGACCTGGGTGGTGTTCTGATCCTCATCAACCTCCATGTGCATCGTACGAATCAACTCTTTCAATATAGTTTTATGTTACTGCTATCTTCCCTCTACCAGCATTGAACTTTCTAAAGGTGAATCATAATTACTGAATCCCTTCTTATTCCAGATTTGTGGAGATTATGGCTCCAGTTTTCTCCAACAATGCATGGCGCTGTGTGTGGTATATGATTCAGGTATCCTGCTGTATATTGTTTGTTCACTCCAGGAGGGTGGGGAATTCCATTTCTTCTTTAACTGCATATACTCATCTTCAGTTTATTCATAAATCTTCAATGTTCATATTTGTAGAATGATTTAGTCCATGGCTGGGGACTAGACTATGCGCTTCAAAAGTGTGTTCAGGTATACTATAATCTTCATCTCTAAATTTTATGAAAACTGAATAATCAATTTCATCATGATCTTACATGTTATAATTAGTATTTCTCCATCACAGCCGGCTCATGAGAAGATCGGAGTAGTAGATGCTCAGTGGATTGTCCATCAATCTATTCCTTCGCTTGGAAACCAGGTTAATAATCATCAGTTGACATAACACGTCTTATTTCCACGACTTATTGTATGATATGATACGAGCTCATAATGTTTTGTGTGTGTATCGTTCATATAGGGGAAAGCAAGGCATGGGAAGACTGCATGGCAAAGGGTACGATCATAGCACTATCTATATAAAAAAAAACTTTTTTTTTTTACTCAATGCACTATCTATAAAATGAGGATGATAAATCGATAATTGCTTCTTGATTGCAGGTGAGAGATAGATGTAAATCCGAATGGAGAATGTTTCAGGAAAGGATGCATAACGCAGAAATAGATTATTATAAGTCCATTGGAGTTGATACTAATAATATCAAATTAAAGTTAAGAGATTAATAGTTATTTTTCCTTACACGTCTAGAGCTAATATAAATGGAATTTCATACCTGACATACTAACTAGCTTTCTAGCTTTTTATGGGGTTAATATTGATTATTGGGTCTTCTATAGAGTTGTTGGAACAGATCAATTCTGATTTTCAGGGTAGATGTCTCATTCACCCCCCCCCACACACACAATACCCTTTACTGTCGAATAATTATCGTGCCTAAGTGAAATTTTGAATGCAATATAATCTCTGGATTCTTTTGTTCAAGAACACAGAGATCCTTCAAACATCCAATTTTCTATCCTTTAGCTTGCATGGACTACTTCTATAGCATGATGTTATTTAGTAAAATCTTCTATATCATGAAGTAGCTAATGTTGTTATTGCTCTTGACTGAATCATGTGAGGAAATGGTTCGGTTTGGACAGTTTTTTTTATCAAAATTAATATATTACGCCAAGGCTGCATTTAGTTAATTTTAATCAGTCAGAATGACTTACTCAAAATGTTTTTAATTTTTTAACTATAAATAAATGATGACTTTAATGTATAATTGCATCTATACATAATTGAATCCTTTAGTTGAAATTAATATTTTAGTAATAATTTTAATTTAAAACTTTCAATATTGTTTATCTCTTTAATAGTTTATATTTTGTATCCTAAAATAGAATTAAGGAAATACTTATATAATAATTTATATATCAATTATATTATATAGCAAATATAAATACATAATAATTATTTTTAATTTTAATCAAACTTCATTTTTTATTGAAATGGAAAGCACCCAAGTTCTTGTGGTGGGCTAATCAATAAGGTTTAGTATGGTTGTTATTGTTACATAAACACAATTCAATAATAGAGAATAAACTACTAGTATGTGCTAAGTGACAATTGGCCATAATAAAAATAGAATTGTATATCTTCTTTTTTAATTAATTAAAAAAGGTTTTTATAAGTCTTTTAGTTATAAAACAATATCAAATATTATCAAGTTAATAACTGAGAAAATAGTGAGTCATATTATAATTGAATTATGATAAAAGTAAATAATGTTATGTTAGTATTTTTTGATAATCAATTATAGGACTGATAGAGCATAATGACTACTTTCACCATAAAGAACTATTAATTTAATATTTTTATAATCAAAATAATTTACATTAGTATGTGTGCCATGCATGTACAAAAAATTGAATATATTACATATAAGTCACATATAAATATCTTTTCAATCTTTTTAGAGGATCAATTATATGATCGAGAAAATTATTAAGCAATGAAAATTATTATATATCATTTAAAAAGAAGTAAAAGAAATGTTTATAATGTCATAAGTTATGTCTTTTATTTTGAGTTAAAACTAATGTAACCTAACATTGAACTCATATTAACTCTTGTAATAACTTTAGTTTGTATTTTGCTTCATATATTTGTGGAGTCTAATAATTAAATTTATATTGTAAAATAATATTGTTAATTCATTTTAACTTTATCTTTGAATTTTGATCCTATGATTTCATAATTTATAAAAAATTAGTCTTAACATACATTTACAAACACTTTCTTAATGCTTAGTTATTGAGTATTATAAACAAATTTATCTTAAAATAAAATTAAAGAAATAATTTCACAATGCATACTTATTGAGTATTAAACATAAATAAAAGATATATTATTATTGCTACTAAATAAATAAATACATATACAAAGAAAAGAAATAATTAATAATCTTCAACGATTAAATCATATATATATATGAATGTAGTTACATATATATTCTCAAAAATTCATATGGTGACCATATTTATAGATTCTTTAAAATAATGTTAGATTGAACACCAATCTTCAACCATCTCAATATTTGTTTTTGTTATGAATGGACTATCAGAATAAAAAATAAGTAAAGAATTATTTTAGGAAGTAAACTACATTAATAGTCTAACCTCAAAAAACAACATTCCAATGATTGTTCAATTGTGTTTTTTATCTACGAAACCCGTAATAAGTGGAAAAAATCATGTTAGTTGGAAAGACAATCAAATGTTTTTGTAACAAGTTTTGTCTTCTTAAAGTTTAAGATGAAGGATAAAAAACGAATGTAATTTAGATGAAAGGTAATAGAGAATTATGGTAGTTTTAAGAATGTAATGGAATATTAAAATCATATAACTCCAAGAGGTGGTCTTAACTCTAATTTATTTGTTCTATTTATTTCTGGGTTATTTGTTTACTCTTATTATTTTTAAAATTATTGTTTTAATCGAGACACATCACCTATTGTAGGTTTTGAAGTTAAGAGTTATTTTGAATAACGATTGAATTTTATATGACTTTATAAGCATTTTAACTCGCAACTTATGTTACAACTTATTTTTTAAATTTTATAAATATTTTATTATTATTATAACTTTTAAGAAACTTTTTTAAAATAATAAATATTATTTTATTAATTTCATTATTTAATTTTATTAATCCATTTTAGGCTAACCGTTGTTTTAAATAATATTGAACCTTTTAAAATATCTTTAATTTTATCTCAAATATAAATTTATATATAATACTCACAACTAAGCATTATCAAAGCATTTTTAAATCAAGACTAATTTTAAAAATTCATAAACTCTATGTAATAACCTGCTACGAAAAAAAATTAATTTTTTCGGCCTGGCAAGGGACCCGGATGTGATACCACTTCGATGATAATATTATTTCAAAATTTTTCGGGCCAATTACATTTATAATTTAGTAGTGTTTGCCGCGAATAATTTTACTTTTGAATCGGTTCGTGAGATGAAAATGAAGGAGGAATTAACTTAAACCGAACGGGACTCAGGTTTTTAAAATATCTTGAATGCTTTTATTCTCCAACATCATCACAACAATTTTTCATCATCTTCATTTTTTTCTTGTTTTGGCCGAAATTTATTCCCTTCCCCTTAAAAAATGGTTTTTCATTTCTCTTCACGTCGCCAAATTGGCATCAGAATATCTTTTCTCCCCATCATCTTCGAAAGGCGTAAGAAATTTCAAGTCTTTCGGTAGATATTTCTCGGTTTCCATAGTTGACTTAGTTGACTTTTCCATAATTGAATTTTATGTGATAAATCTTAGTTGGTTGGTGGGTCTCCGTGGACGATAAGGGGCGATGAATTCGTGATTTGTAGATCGCTTCGAGGACGCATGGCCGAGTTGACTTTTAGGTTTTCTGCTGACTTTTTATATGATATTTTTATAAGACTTTAAATGTGTGTGGAGGTTATATCGGGGACCTTATTATAGTTGTTAAGGATGTTAAATTAGTGATTTAAAATTGATTAAAGGGTGTTGGTGTTGAAAAGTGTAAATTCCAAGTCAGCGAGAATCTTATATTTTAAGATGATTGTTACTCATGACTGATGATTAGCGTTGTAATGTGACTTATAGGTCGATTTTAAACGGTAGCGATAAAGATGGAATTTAGTTTGAAGATCGGTTAAGCAGTCCATGGGATTATAATTCGATAGTTTATCCGTCATGTTAGACTGTTCAGAGATAGTTCCCAAGAGTTGGTTATGTATCCTCTAGAACGCCGGTATAGTAATAGATTTTGATTATACTTTCTGGGTGTTTTGTTAGGCGTTGATCGTGGGAAGGGCCGCCACTCCTCATCAGTTCTCATGTAAGGCTCAAGGGGTAGCTAAGTGAGGGTGAGCATTTTATCTCACGGGTGTTACTTTACGCACTTACCTTGATTTGTGATATACATGTTATCAGGTAAGGTGATTACGAATGATATACATGTAATTGTTGTGTTATGTGATTGTGCTCAGTGGGCTGAAGATCACTGAGGTAAAGAATGTACTGAACTCCCAACTTATATCAATTCCGTATTCCTGATCAAGACTATTAGATTATGTGGCCTTATCGCACTATCAGACGCTTCGCGCCTCATTCCGCACTTCTATTACGCTTTGTGGTCTTGTCGGCGATTGTGCTTGATTTACGACAGGGATGTTTTAATGTTACTGTAATACCTGCCTGGGAGTAGAGAGTTGTTCAAGCATGAGCCTGCAATTCTGAGACTGCAGGACCTTTACGTTGGGATTACCGGTGATTTCTCTCTTAGTGACTTTCCTTCCTCAAGGTGATATGTGACACTATCGTGCCTTATACTTAGTGTATAAGGCGCGGCCTTATACTTAGTGTATAAGCTGAAGGCTTTATACCGAAAGTGTAGTCATGCCGGTGTGCCTTATACTGCGGTATAAGTGCGGTGTGCTCAGGACGACCTGTCAGCCTGAAAGAGTCATTAAATCGAACACCGTAGCCACCAAACCACGGACGACTCATTTAAAACACAATTCGCTTCATCCAAAATGATCACAATTAAGTTTCCTAAATCAAAATGCTTTTAAATTTATAATCCATCACCGACATCGAACCACAAAACCCATATATATAGGCTGGGCCAACATATCCCAAAATAAAGTAATGCCGGCAAGGCTACAAATGTGACGATACGCACTATATCCCTAATACAAATGAAGCAAAATGACAAGGCTAAAGTTTCAAAAGGAAAAATACAACAATCAAACAAGCTTGACAACACATCAAAATCGACCGTGAGGGATCCTCCGCCACCCGATGCTCACCTAGCCACTGAACAACAAAACTCTCAAATGCCTCTTGGCCTAACTGGCCACCACACCCGCACAAATGAAATGCCGTTTAATGCGAAAAGTGTGCTCGCGAGGCTTAGTGAAACTTAACATGTGGGGGGCGAATCCTACCATACGGAATGAGTCAATCAATAAGAGAATAGTCAAATATGCAATAATGTACATATATCCGTGACTACCTAAAAGGTCATACAACATAATTCGTAGGAAATCTCGTGTGACATAATATATACGAAGATATAATAAGGTTCAAAGTAAAGCCACACTCTCGTAAAGAAATCAATCGACTCAACAACGACTAAAACCTTAGTCATCAAACCTCCCATCTCTCATATCCTCACCAAGATACCAACCTCTAACGCGCATATACCTTAATCCGCTCTTACCTGTGGAATGGACTAATCAATAATCACTCCCCTGACTTATACCGTTAAAGATAAGGCCAAAACCGCACTTATACACAAAGTATATGCACACCGCCTTATACACTAAGTATAGTGCACACCGCACGCCTATACCGTGAAGATAGGCCACATCGACAATGCACACAAAGAAAGTGATAAAGATTCATACCGCCTTATACCAAGTATAAGGCCAAACCGCACGCTATACCGTAAGTAGTGATAGGCCACACCGACAATGCACACAAGAAAGCGATCAAACAGTAGTCATACCCGCTCTTATACCGAAGTATAAGGCCAAAATCAGCACTTATACACAAAGTAAGGTACACACCCACTTATACACAAAGTATATGCACACCGCTATACCCAGATAAAAATAATAGCGCCACATATCCCGGTGCAGGCGAGAGTCACCCAATCCCTAGTAATCCCAACTATGTGGTCACCCCTCGATACTCAAGTCACCCCTTCAAACTCTCGATAACCCAAACAACTACTTTACTCCCAAACAAGATACAAAGACAGCCTAAACATCCCACACCTGAAATCAACTACAATCACCGACAAGGCCATAAACATATCAAAAGTGCCGACAAGGCCACATAATATAATAGTGCCACAAGTGCCACGTAATCTTAATATGGGGTTGGGAGTTCAAGCCAAGCATTTACCAAAGAATCTTCGCCAGAAACACAATCACATAACACAACAATTACAAGTATATCATTCTCATAATCATAACACAATGACATGTACATCATTCTCACATAATCACACCACAATAACATGTATATCACAAATCAAAGTAAGTAAAGAATAATCTGCGAGATAAGTACTCACTTAGCTACCGCAAAAACCTTCGCGAAAAAACAATCAAGGTAACCGGCCTCTTTCCACGATCAACGCCTAAACAATTTTAAAGTATAATCAAGACCTACTACTATACTGGGCGCTCTAGAAGATATACATAAATCAACTCTGGGGTGGAACTATCTCTAAATGTAGCCTAATACGACGGATAAACTATCAATTATAATCCCATCTGACACAACTCCAATCGATTCTCGGCTAAATTCTATCTTACCACTTTCATTACATAAATCGAATTTATAAGTCATTCTAACTAATCATCGTCTATAATTTACAATCTATACTCCGAAATATCAATTATAACTCAACTCGAATTTACACTTTTCAACATAACACCCTTTTAATCAATTTTTTTAAATCACCAATTTAACATCATAACAACTATAATAAGGTCCTAACATAACCTCCCTACACATTTAAAGTCTTATAAAATATCCACATAAAAGTCAACCGAAACCTAAAAGTCAACTCCGACCATAACGCCCTCAAACGATCTCTAAATCAATGAATTCATCACCAACACGCTACGTAACCCATAACCAACTAAGATTTATCATGTAACTAATTATGAAAAGTCAACTAAAAGTCAACTATAGTCAAAAACTCCAAGAAATATCTCGAAAAGCATTCTGAAATTTCTTACCTTAACTCAAGAGAATGACGGGGAGAACAATATTCTACAACCGATCTTTGAGTTTGGAGCGAAGAATCGAAGAGAGAAATGGAAATGAAATTCTTAAGTGGTGGGGGTGAATATTTCGCCAAAAAATGGAACAAGATGAAGATGATGACTTGGTTTTTACGATGAAGATGTTCGCAAGATATTTTTAAAAAATCGAAGTCCCTGCTCGCTCTCAAGTTAATTCTCCTATCGCCCTTAAATCTCCACGAACCCATTCAAAGATAAAATTCTTCCATGGCAAACACTACTAAATTATAAATGAAATTCGCTCAAAAATTTTTAATAAATAATATCATCATCGAAAAAAATTATACTATTCCTGTCCCACCGACCAAAAATTTAATTTTTTTTTTTTTCGTAACGGGTTATTACAATCTACTCATTCCAATAAAATTTCACTCTCGAAATTTAACAATAACCTCAAACAATCGCTGCAACAATATAATAACACAAAACAAGCCATCACACAACAGCAATACTAACTCCACTCTCACAACCGTGAAACTGATCCGACCCCACTTCTCACATCCTGCATCGACAACTGCGCCTCTCATCTCACGGGCCGGGAATTCTAAGATCTCGGTCCACAAGCACTGTCGAATCCCTCATACGGGCTGGTAATCGTCAAGCACGACATCAAAACCAACTCCCACCGTTTACTCCTTCGTGGGTCCTTTCGATTTCCCTTTCTACTCAAAGCATCGCCTACTACATTTGCCTTCCCCCCGGTGGTACTCAATGTCAAGTCATAATCACCGATGAACTCCATCCACCTCCTCTCGGCCTCAAATTCAAATCTCTAATGGGCCGAAGATATTTCAAACTCTTGTGACCGCAAAATCGGCATTTAACCCTCATACGTATAACGTTTCCCACAACTTCAACGCACCGACTATCGCCACTTGGGCTCAAAATCATGGGTCGATAGTTCTTCTCGTGATTTCTCAACCGGCCGGGAAGCTTAGGCAATCACCTTCCCATCTCCTCGCACGAACACACACCTCTAACTCGACGCGAAGCATCACTATAAATCAATGGCCCTCGTAACTTACGGTATCGCCAACACCGAGCCGGGGTCAACTTCCCTTTAGTATCCCTCAAGCAAATCCTCAAGTATCATCCCAAATAAACGGAACTCCTTTTCTCGGGTCAATCTCGTCAATGGCGCCGTAATCAAGGAAAAGAACTTTGACTTAATCTCCTATAAGAACCAGCCTAACCCCAAGAACTCCTAACCTCACCACACTTTGGCTGGACGCCCCAATTGTTCACAACTCCACCTTCCGCGGATCAACAAAATACCTCGCCGGAAATAACATGACCCAGAATTGCACCCTCGCCAAACTTAACTCACATTTGGAAAAACTTGGCATACAATTGGTGTTGTCTCTGTCCTCAACACACCGCAAATGCCTCTCTATGTTCCTCCTCCCCTCAGAGAATAAATATATCGAATATCATTAATGAATACCACCACAAACTCATCCGCATACTCCCGAAACACCCGTTCATCAAATCCATAAAGTACGCCGTGCATTTCGTCAACTAAATGGCATCACTATAAACTCATAATGTCTATAACGAGATCGAAAGCCGATTTCAGAATATCTCCCCTTTGATCCTCAACCGATGATAACTGCATCACAAATCAATCTTCAGAACACCTTGGCATCCTTCACCGATCAAACAAATCACACCCTCGAAATGGGTTTTGGTTCTACTTATCACTTATTCAAATGTCATAGTCAATGCAGTAATGTACCCTCATCGAACTATCCTTCTTTTTCACAAACAACACTGTGCACCCCACGGAGATACACTTGGTCTGATGAATCCCTTTGTCCAACAATCCCCCTCAGAATCGAGTCCGCACTCGCAATCTGGCCGGAGCCATCCTGCACGTGGAAGAGAAATTGGTGCCGCATCAGAATAACCTCAATAGCAAATTCGACCTCCCCTTCTAGTGGCAACCCGTGCTCCCTCGTGAAAAACATCCTTGAACTCTCTAACAACCCGCACATCCTCCGGTCTGCTCTCTTCTATTCAAATCAACCACATATCCCAAGAACCCAACACATCCTTTCCGAATCAATCTTCCTAGCCTCTGCTGATACAAAACTCGAAGGCAAAATCTTTCTGTCTCCCACAAATCGGATATCTGGTCTCCCCGAACCTACAAAAGTAATCTCTTTCCGATGGCAATCAATAACGCTATGATGTTTCCCCAACTAATCCATACCTAAAGATAAGGTCAAATCGTAAAGCTCAAAATGGAAGTAAATCAACAGACAACAACCGAATACCAACAATCAAAGGAAAGTCTCTATATACCAATCTACATTAACCCGACTCCTCCCTACAGTGTCATAATCTCAAGTGGAACAGTGCAGTGCACACCACATACGTATAAGGCGTAAATAAAACTCTCAGGAAATAAAAAGAACGTTAAGAAATTTCCGTAATCAAACAACACCTCGGCCTCAATATCATACGTAAATAATGTACCCGCTACCACTGGGGTATCCCGCGCTTCCGACGCAATACATGAATTGCCTCGGCTGGCCTGGCCAGGCCGCTACCCACTAAGACTCAGTCCTACAGCCCATATCTCGCCTCCATGGCCGGCCAATCACCACCACGACTTCCTCGATAACCGCCTCCGATAAAGGAACTGTGGCCGGGGCTCCCTCTGGAAGTTCGGGACACTCCTTCGCCAAACGCCCCTGCCGCTGCATCGATAAAGATAAGCACTACCTCTCCGGCAATCCGCCGCATGCGCCTAATCCGACCACAATCTGCAGAATAACGACACCTCTCTGACTCCCCGAAGATCACCTGACCCCTGGGCTGATCTCAGAGGCGCCCACTGTGTGTATGAGTAGTGAATATAATTCCCCGGCGGATCGCTGAGCACTCAAGGATCCGCCAGACGACTACCGGGTCCGTCTCCTCCGAACTCTGAGCTAGAAGGTCTACCGGAATACAAAGTCCTCGTGTCGACTCCGATCCACTCGCCTCCTGCTCGCTAACCCATTTGCATCTTCAAAATGCGATTCCTCACAAAGCACGGAAACTAGTAACCCATAAGCGGTGATCCGCGACGCATCTCCCACATCAATCCATCCCCGACCCAAGGATCCTTTGCCCTACCTGGCTAAACATAGGCGAAGTCGGCACAAATCACCGAACCGCCTCGTACTCCCTCCTCCACCGACCTCAAACCCCAGGTCAACGCCTCTCTCCAAGGCCGCCATGTGGCCCCCAAGCACACCAAAGAAGAACTCAACAAATCGCCACAGAAACATGAACCTCCCCTCTCAGCCAAAGATGCACTAAGTTCTCCCACCAAATACGGGCAATTCCTCAAGTCTATAAGTAGCAACTTCACTCTCATCTCGCCCACAACTCCCCATCGCTCAAAAAATCGACTTCATGTCCCGGATGAACTCAATAGCCTCGCTTTCAAGCGAACCCCTCGAAAACTTCAGCGGATCCTCTTCGTAAACCGTCAAACAACTTGCTCGAATTCACCCCTCGCTCGACCAATTGAAAGCATTCACACTCTCTACGAGGTCTACCTCAACCTCTCAACATGCTCAAGACTGCACCTGCACTCTCACGGTCCACTGCACTCATCGACAACTATACCCATACCGGCCTCGGCCTCCTCCGGCCCTACTCCGGCACTCCCCGCCTACTCCGCCCATGCACTCTAAAGCGGCATCCTCACGCCTACTTGAACAAAAGAAAAGACACAGACTTATACAAAAAAGACACCACTCTCCCCCGACTAAAGAAAAACAAAGAAAGACACAACCACGTATACCCAAGAATCCTAAACCTAAGCTCGATACCAAAATCAGAATACCCCTGCGCCTACGCCCGAGGTGAGAGTCATTAAAACTGAAATTCAGAGTCACCAACCATGGACGACTCGCCTTTAAAAAACACAATTCGCTTCATCCAAAAACGTGATCGGCCACCAAGTTTCCCAAATCAAACAGCTTTTTAAATTTATAATCCATCAAATTGACATCGAAACGACAAACCCATATATATATATACACAACATATCCTAAAATAAAGTAATGCCTAAAGGCTGCCAAATGTATTTATACGCACTATATCCCGAATACAAAATGACAACAAATTTACAAGGCTAAAGTTTCAAAAGGAAAATACAACAATCAAAAAATTGGACAACACATCAAAATCGGGACCGCGAGGATCCTCTCTCGCCACCCGATGCTCACCTAGCCACTCGAACAAACTCTCAAATTTCGCTCAACTGCCGCCCCACAACTCACAAATGAAATGCCGCCTAATGCGAAAAGCGTGAAGTCATGAAGCTTAGTGAAACTTTAACATGCGGGTGAACTTACCTATACGGAACGAAATAATCAATAATAAAATAGTCAAATATGAATAATGTACATATATCCAGGACTACCTAAAAGGTCATACAACATAATTCGTGAGGGAAATCTCGACATAATATATGAAGATATAATAGAAGGTTCAAAGAAGCACACACTCTAAAGAAATCAATCGACCAACAACGACTAAAACTCTAGTCATCAAACCTCCTAT
Source organism: Lithospermum erythrorhizon (assembly GCA_019722365.1). NCBI lineage: Eukaryota > Viridiplantae > Streptophyta > Magnoliopsida > Boraginales > Boraginaceae > Lithospermum > Lithospermum erythrorhizon. Next base: position 163,166 of record JADFUC010000870.1, on the reverse strand, counting down.
CTCTCATATCCCCACCAAAGTATACCAACCTCTAATGCGCATATACTCAACTGCCTACCTCGCTAGAACGGACTACCAATAATCACCCCGCACTTATACCGCAAAGATAAGGCCAAACCGCACTTATACACAAAGTATAAGGCACACCGCTCTTATACACTAAGTATAAGCGTGACACCGCACGCTATACCGTAGTATGTGGCCACATCGACAATGCACACAAAGAAAGATCAAGACTTCATACCGCTTCTATACCGGGCGTATAAGGCAATAAACCGCACGCTATACCGTAGTATAGTAATACACCGACAATGCACACAAAGAAAGTCGATCAAAACAGTCATACCCGCCTTTATAAGTACCTCAAGTATATACAAACCGCACTTATACACAAAGTATAAGTGCACACCGCACTTATACACAAAGTATAAGGCACACCGCACGCTATACCGTGAAGATAGGCCAATAGCGCCACATCCCGCAAGGAAGCGAGAGTCACCTAATCCCTAGTAATCCTAACCATAGGTCACCCCCGATACTCAAGTCACCTCAAACTCTCAGATAACCCAAACAACTACTTTACTCCCAAACAAGACATAAAAGACATGCCTGAAACACATCCCACAATCGGAAATCAATCACAACCGCCAACAAGGCCACAACATATCAAAAGTGCCGACAAGGCCACATAACATATCAGCGTTGCCAAGTGCTACGTAATTCGTAATATAAGTCAGAGTTCAAGCTATTACTTACCTCCGGCAATCTCCAGCGCCACAGAAACACAATCACATGTCATATCATACAACAATTACATGTATATCATTCTCATAATCATAATACAATGGCATGTACATCATTCTCACATAATCACATCACAATAACATGTATATCGGCTAAATCAAAGTAGTACGTGAAGTAACAATCTCAAGTAGACAAGTACTCACCTCGCTTAGCTACGCAAAAACCTTCGAAAACAATCAAGGTAACCCGCTCTTTCCACGATCAACGCCTAAACAACACCCGTAAAGCATAATCAAGACCTACTACTATACCGGCGGCTCTGTGAAGAAGATACATAACCAACTCTTGTGGAACCATTCTAAACAAATTTCCAATACGACGGATAAACTATCTAATTATAATCCACCTGACACAACCCAATCGATTCCCCGCTAAATTCCATCTTACCACTTTCTCATTACAAATCTAATTTATAAGTCATTCTAACTAATCATCAAGTCCTTTCTCATAATTTACAATCTATATAATTCAAATATCAATTATAACTCAACTTGGAATTTACACTTTTTCAACATACTCCCTTTAATCAATTTTAAATCACCAATCTAACATCATAACAACTATAATAAGGTCCCAATATAACCTCCTACACATTTAAAGTCTTATAAAAATATCCACATAAAAAGTCAACGAAAACCTAAAATAATCCCTCGACCATAACGCCCTCAAACGATCTCTAATCACGAATTCATCACTCAAATACGCTACGTAACTCCATAACCAACTAAGATTTATCATAAAATTCACTATGAAAAAGTCAACTAAAAAGTCAACTATATAAACCCAAGAAATATCTCGAAGATTCAAATTTCTTACCTTAACTGAAGAGTAACGACGTGTGAGAACAATATTCTACAACCGATCTTCGAAGCCTGGAAATGACAATCTAAGAGAGAAATGGAAATGAAATTTTTAAGGGGAGGCGAATATTTCGCCAAATGAACAAAGAGGAAGATGACGACTTGGTTTTACGACGCCAAGAGTGTTCTCAAGTAAGATATTTTAAAAAATCGAGTCCCGTTCGGTTTCGGTTAATTCTCCGCTTATCGTACTTAAATCTCCACGAACCCGATTCAAAGATAAAATTCTTCCATGGCAAACACTACTAAATTATAAATGAAATTCGGCTCAAAAATTTTACGAAATAATATCATCATCGAAAAAAAATTATACTATTCCCGGGTCCCACCGACCGAAAAAATTTAATTTTTTTTTTTTTTCGTAACGGGTTATTACATGCCTTATACTTAGTGTAAGAGCGGTTTGCTCTGTACTTAGTGTGTACGAAGGCATACTTATACCCATGTATGTTTCAAGGCGACATCGACAGTCCATTCCCCGCAAAATGGATCGAAAGTATACGCGCATTGAGGTTGATATAAGGAAGGGGTTAAGTGAGAGATATTAGGTTTGATGACTAGAGTTTAGTCGTTGTTTGAAGGCCCTCGATGTCTTTCTAGAATTCAAGTGAGTTTACCGAAACCCTATGATATCTCTGCCAGACATGCATTTGAGACTTTCTTCGTGGGATTACGCACAGGACTGAATAGATAGTCTTAGATATATGTGTGTATTTCCTTATCTATGCGTGGCTATCATTATATGTACCGGCCTCTGCTCCGTATGCGAGTTTACCCCTCGTGTTAAGTTTCACTAAGCTTCGCGGCTTACACTCCTTTTCGCATTGGGCGGCATTTCATTTGTGCCAGTTGTCAGCGGCAATGGTGCAAGCAGGCCAAGCTGTGAGTTTTGTTCCGAGTGGCTAGGTGAGCATTGTTTGGAGAGTTTTGTTCCAGTGGCTAAAGGAAAGCATCGGGTAGCAGCAGGATCCTCACGCCCGATTTTGACGTGTCACAATCGGCTTTGATTGTCAGATTTTTGAAACTTTGCCTTGCTCTGGCCGTTGTCATTTTGTATTCCTGGATACAAGATGTATCATCTTTTGTAGCCTTAGGATATGTTGTGTATATATTTATGGGTCAAGTCGCTTCGATATCAACCGATGCATTATAAATTTTTAAACTGCTTTTGATTTGGGAAACTTAATCGTGATCACATTTTGATGAAACGAATTGTGTTTTTAAATCAGCCGCCCATCGGCTCGTGACTCGGTGTTCCGAATTTAATGACTTCTCACTCGTGGCGCCGAATTCGCGGTCGTTAAGAACATCCTAAGGATAAAAATTAAAGGTAAAGTTAAAATGAATTAACAACATTTTATTATTATTATATAATTTTAATTATTAGACTTTGCACATTTAAAATAAAATACGAACTAAAGTTATTACAAGTTACTATAAGTTCAATGTTAGGTTACATTAGTTGAAAGAAAATAGAGAATTATGGTAGTTTTAAAAATGTAATGAAATATCAAAATTCATGTAACTTCTAGAGGTGGTCTTTAACTCTAATTTATTGACTATCCTTATTTCTCAAATTATTTGTTTACTCTCATTATTTTTAAAACTATATTCTATTTATCATTATTGTCAATTATTATTGTAGTGTTTAAGTTGAATCTTATTTTAAATAATTATTGAATCTTTTAGAGTTATTTTAGTTATTTTAGTTTCAACTTATGTTATAGTTAATTTTAACCTCATAAATATTTTATGATTAAATTTTAAAGCTAAATGTTATTTATTTATATACTCTTATTATTTAATTCACGTGACTCCAAGAGAAAATTTTTAACTCTAGTTTATTTGCTCTCATTATTTCTCAAGTTATTTGTTTATTCTCATTATTTTAAAATTATTATTTTTAATTCAATAACACTATTATAGATTTTGAAGCTAAAAGTTATTTGAATAATGATTGAATCTTATATGACTCTTTATACTTATTTTACAATCAAATTTTATTATTATTGTAAATTTCATAAATATTTTATTATTATTGTAAATTTTAAAGCTAAATGTTATTTTTAAATGTTATTTATTTATAGACTCTTATTATTTAATTCACATAGTTAATAGGAGGAGTTCAAACTCCTGTAACTCCAACGGGTGGTCCTAACTCTAATTTATTTGCCCTCATTATTTCTCAAGTTATTTCTTTACTCTCATTATTTTTAAAATTATTATTTTTAATTGTTCTTACTATCAATTATTATAGATTTTAAAGCTAAAAGTTATTTGAATAATGATTGAATCTTATATGACTCTTTATAATTATTTTAACTCTCAACTTATTTTACGATCAGATTTTATTATTATTGTAAATTTCATAAATATTTTATTATTATTTTAAATTTTGAAGGTAAATGTTATTTATTTATACACTCTCATTATTTAATTTACGTAATTAATAGGGGTTAAAACTATTATAACTCCAACAGTGGTTTTAACTCTAATTGATTTGCTCTCATTATTTCTCAAGCATTTTTACTCTCATTATTTTTAAAATTATTATTTTTAATTGTCATTACTATCAATTATTATAGATTTTAAAGCTAAAAGTTATTTGAATAATGATTGAATATTATATGACTCTTTATAATAATTTTAACTCTCAACTTATTTTACAATCAGATTTTTAAATTTCATAAATATTTTATTATTATTGTAGCTTTTAAGGAATTTTTTTTAAAAAAATTATAGTATTTTATTGACTCTAATTATTTAATTCTAGTGATTAATATATTTTTTTAGAGCTAACCGTTGTTTAATAAGTATTGAACCTTTTAAAATTATTTTTACCTATTTTATTAACTCTAAAGTTAATTTTTAACTCCCACTATTTTTAATTATATTTTAAGTTTTATTATTTTAATTGTTATAACTTCTCTTAAAACAACATATGATTTTTTGGCTCTCGTTATTTTCTTATCTCTAATTAATTATGCATTTTCATAACTATTAGGTGTTTTGTATCGGGCCATTTAAATGATGCTTAACTAATTTTTTAACTACTTTATTTTTCAACCATCACTATCAAGCTTTTAATTCCCCATTAGTTATGATGTTTCATAATTAATAATAACTTCATGGAAAATAACTCTATAATTAATATATGCTTTGTAATTAGCTCTCATGTGAGGGCAATTTAGTCTTTAAAACTAAGAAACGCTTCAACCACATTCACACATTTCAAGGTACTAGTAATATATTACGTATGCTGTAATGCGAACGAAAAGTGATTAATATGTAATATTAATGCATAATATAATAAATTTATGTATTACCTCACTAATAATATATTTATATGTTAGCTATTTACTAAATAAATAAACCGAAAAATATTCAATTAGTAAGTATTTTAAAATTAGAATAAACATAAATTTTTCTTCTTCTGTTTGTATGAAAATTTCAACAAATATATTTTTTAGATTCAAACCACAAAAATAGATATATTATAATAGAAAATTCTATTTTATAGTTTCAAGGCGATATATAATAAGATTGATAGAAATAAGTATCAATTTTTAAGTATTTTAATATACTTTTAGGGGTGTTATAAAATTACACTCCTAAAATTTAAAGTACATATAACTAAGATTTTCATTCTGACTATTTTAGAATCGATCAAAACATTTATATATAACTTAAAGTATACAACTTAAGTTTTTAATAGTTTCATTCTATCAAAGATCAGAATGTTATATAAAAGATATTCATAATTTATTAGAATCGCCGTGGATTAATCATAATTAGGATAAAACATATCAATATTCCCCATTTAAATCCATGTCTTTATTTATGTGTACTATCTTTTTTGTAATAAGTACATAATGTCAGCTTTTCTTTGCAAGAATCATCAGACTAATATTCACTTATACTTATTTTATGTTTTATAGAATTTAATCTATGTTTAGTCATCCAATTAATCTTTGTCAAGTATTTTAAATTTGTAGAATTAAATCTTTATATATACATAATTGAGTAAGTATTAAAAATATGAGTTAGAAAGATATGACTAAGTTATTGACGTAATGCACTCGCCCGGAAATGTAGACGCCCGAGATCGGAAATGCCATCAACATGTATATCGAAAGTCACCATATCACGGTTGACACAAAAAATCATCTATTTAATAAATCACACAACCTGATAGTTTGATAAAAAGTAAAATAGTTTCGAAAACCCAAAAGGTTGTAATACAGAGATTAACCATCGTGGCATCGCCTAATTCAAAACCAAAGTATAAAGTTTCATCACATACCAAGTCGCAAATGTTCCACAAAATAGTTTACAATTTCCACATCCCAAAACAAAATGTAAAAACTGAGTACATCAAAATAATAAAAAGATGACTGCCGAGGATCCTAGCCACTCGTCCCTCACCTAGGTAAAATCAACGGACACCCACGAACTCTGCCGACTCACAAATGGCACCAATAATCCTCATAGCGGGAAGCGGGTGGGCTCGATAGCTTAGCTGAAACGAATCACATGAATCTCTACCCACATCCGAATTTAAGTATTGGCCAATAAAGCGATACAAACGCTAAGCGATAAGGTAGATATATATATATATATATATATATATATATATATATATATATATATATATGGGATACAAATAAAGAAATATGTCAATTATCCAAGGCATCATAAATAAAATAACTGGCCAACATACACACATTATGTAGGACTTAATCCATTTAACTCACATGTCATACCCCAGATCTCATATCACATAATCAAACAAGTAAAACAACATGATTTCGCAACACGACGTTCATACTACAACGACAATAAACAAACTTACAAAATGAAACCACAACAACATCACATATAACATTTCATCCTTTTCCCGCGTACTCACCTTCCGAACACCCAACAACAACAACATATCATTTTTACTTGTGTTCACCCTTCAACACCCAACACTACTTCTATCCTTTCCGCGTGCCCACCTCCGAACAATCTAAACATCATCCCAAATATCCTCAATTCAAACAATTCACAATTCACACATACAATACCAAACATATAAACATCACACAATAATCTCAATGTAGCATTCATAATATACACGATACAATAAATTTCGTATAGAACCCATACTCAACAAAATATACTCACAGATACGTCCACAACACATACTCGAACTTGAATACACCCAAACATATACATACTCAAAGGACCTACACTCAAACATACATGTACTCAAACATAAATACCACAAAAATAAATATACCATAATGCATCTAACACAACCACCATACAAGTCAACATTTCACAATATCACCACCATACCCACAGATACGTTTATAACACAGATACACAGTCAAAATCAATTACCATATACTTCACTCAAAATGGCTAAATAAGGTAAATAAACGAGTGATAAATCTCACCTTGGCTAAGACCACTAGCGCCTCAAGTTAGCCAATCGCTTCCGCACTGCCCTCCCGAGTCCCAACAACAACCTAAAATATAATTACTACCGCAACAATTCCCAACCCCTTATCCTAATTCACTCTCGACTTTTCAACCCATTTTAGTTACAAATTGACAACCTACCCATGTATTGCCAATTATGTTTCAATAACAACTACGATGACGAAGCCCCCACCACCGACTAAATCCCACAATCACAATACCTATCCAAATTACTAACATTTCCAATCAATTTCAATCAACCCAAATTTCAACTTTTCCAATTAATTAAGCCATTACTATCAACCTCTAATCCCAAAGTCCGCTTACTACTCAAAATCTACTAAAACTAATTTCAACATATATTCTTCCAACAACCTAATACTCATAATTTCACCTCAAAACAATCACAATAACGGTCCAATAACATATTTATACTATCAACCACATTTTGTAGTGTTTCAACCCAATAATCACTCGAAAGTCAACTCAAATATACAACACTTTCACCCAAATATCGATCATTATCAACTCATATATTATAATCTAAAGTTTCGTATAATAATTATACGCAATAATATCTCATAAAAACGAAGTCAACCTTAAAATTCCAAAGTCGACGTGTGGCTCTTAAAACGTTCAAATTCCACATCAAACACGAAATTTCAACTCAAGAATAACTAATTTAGAACCCAAGAATCGATTATAGCAATAAAATTCGAAATACAAAAAGTCAACAAAAAAGTCAACTCAACCGAACTCACAAAATATTCAACAAGATCGGACCTTTTTTACCTTGAAACGACGAGGACGATGAGGGGAAGCTCTCCAAAAAATTTGAGGTCCAAAGCTTTTGAGATGGAGGAGAAAATTGAAGAAGAAGAATCGAAATTTTCGAGACTCTTCTAGCCGCGCGTATGAAGAAAAGAATGAAACGCCCTGCGGGCGAGGTTTAGTGGCTCCACGGCAAACAATCCGGCCTACTTCGCGTGCAAATGGTTGGGCCTAAAGTCCAACCGGTGAAAATCCGAACATTTTAATTCTATCGATACCTCTCGTTTTAACTTATCTCGACACTAACTCCCAAACATTAACATTAACGTACATAAAATATTAAGTGGGTTTCCAAATTCTTCGTAAATAAATTTATTAATCTCACATTTTAATTTATTAATTAACGAAATGTTACTGTTTTTACAATTGATGATTTTATATATGCTCATCGATAAGAAATATAATACTATGCACAGCGTGATTCTTTGTTAAACTCACACAAACCCTCTTTTTAATCTCAAGTTATAAATCATATGAAGAATGTTAATTTTAATTCAAGTTCTATTTATCATATCCAAAAATATCAATAATATTTTTTTAATTTTCAAGAGACTCTAATATCTTTTGATATATTATTATATGCATGAAAAGGGAAGGAGTAAAAGATGAAATATAGTATATATAGAAAAACATTTTTATGTGTTACATGTTAAAAAAAAATAGAAAGACAAACCATGTTATCGTGTCGAAGATGGTGCAACTCACAAAAACTTCAACTCTACGCAATCTGATGACATTTATAATAAAAAAGAGGAGGTTTGTTGGGTTTGCCATTATTGGTTAGGAATAGTGATCAACAAATATGGGAGAAATTGGTTTACTTTTTTTTAGAGAACATAATAGCTTGCTAGCTAATTGTATCTATTTATACAATTATTTTCTTTAGAATGTATTTATTAATTTTAATCATAAAAAATATTTGAGAAAGTAAGAATTATCGTTACAGAACGTCCGAAATGTGGAATAGTAAGAGATTGTAACTTTCAACCACTATAAATTGTCTTGAACTATAATTTTAATGTGTTTTATTATCTTGATATGAAATGCATAGATTTGCTTACTTATATTATTTTTAAGATCAATTACTATGGAATACTAAGAGTATTGTAACTCCCAATCACTATAAATTGTCTTAAAATATAATTTTAATGTGTTTTTATTATCTTGATGTGAAATATTAATTTGTTTACTAATTTTATTTTTAAGATCAATTACTATGGAATACTAAGAGTATTGTAATTCCCAATCACTATAAATTGTCTTAAAATATAATTTTAATGTATTTTTATTATCTTGATGTGTTTATTTTTAAGATCAATTATTATTTTATTTCAATAATAAGCTCAATATTTTTAGATTATTTAATAACAATATTGACTATGATAATAATATATAATTTTATCTATAGTGGGGATACAAATGTAGTCTACAAGTTGGAGTATTAATTTGGACATGACTCATACATGAGCCTTATTTAACAATTATTCAATGATAAAGAATTAAAATAAATTATAAAATTAATAACTTATTATATCAATTAAAATAAATATTAATACTTCCTTATTACATTCATATTAGAGTCACTTTGATTGGGAGACTAAACGTGAATATTGATTAATCCAATATGTTAAATAAATTTGATAATGATTTTTATAATATTAGGTGTTAATATTTTTATAATCTTTGGGTATTAATATAATAATGAGTATTTAATTCATGACAATATTTTCATTCTATGTCAATGATAACGTTGCAGCCAAATAAATTATGCACAAAGGAACAATCCAATACAATATTTACTTTATTTACAATGGTACATATTTCATTTCATTCATACCAATACAAATTATTTTAGATTTGTGTATTTAGTCATGTACTATATATTGATTAATAAAATGTGTAACTCCATGACATAATGAATCATGTAACTCCCAAGAGATATCAATAATTTGTCTTAAAAAAAATTTCAATGAAATTTATTATAACCGTCTTGAAAGTGAAAAATACATAAATTTAATTATTTATTTAAATGGAATCAAGTTTGATAATCTACAAAAGAGCTATTATAACCGTCCGAAGTGAAAAATACATAAATTTAATTATTTATTTAAACGTAATTGAAGTTTGATAATCATTTCTTCACATTCTGTAATTAGCTTAATTCGGGAAGTAATTTATAAGATTACAAAAATTAAACACCTAACCACATTTACACTTTTATAAGATACTAGTAAGATATTACGTGCGTTGCACGTGATAAAAAAGTTAAATAAAATATTATTCTTTATTATTTTATTTTTAGTTGATAAATGTATTATTGATTTAACGAGCTCTTAAGTGATAAATTACTAATTCTCATTTTTAAGTGAAAATAATAATAAATTAGCATAAATTGGTTATTTTTTAAAACTATGAAAATTTTCTATAACATCTTTATAGAGTTAAAATAATTTCATATATATTTCAGTGGAATGGTATTCGAGTTTTTGCTTATAAGATAATTTTAAAATATACTATTAAAACTACTTGTAGTACATATTCTGAATAACCCACCCGGGCTTAAATTAATTAAAAATCGAGTAATTGGTAATTCGACGTAATATAATAAAACGGATTCGGGAACGTAATTGTTATCAAATAGCGAACTTAAATTATAGTAAAAATTTAATTGGAAAAAGTTGATTACGATTTTACGTACGGGTTTAAAAGAATTATGTTCAAGTAACGAGCTAAACGAGAAGTTTTTTATATTAAAATAGCCTTTTTATTCTTTTTGTTTCATCATCCTCCACTATAATAAAAAGAAAAGAACCCTAACCTAAAACCATCGCCTCTTTTTTTTTCCATTGGAAAGAACTCAAAATTTTCTTTTCTCCCACTTTGATCATCATCCTTTGCTCTAAAATTCCAGAAAAATATATCAATCTCCCTCGCTTCCCGCTTTCTACGCATTTAAAAGTTTTCATCTTAAGCTGAGAATTTCAAAAATTAGGATTTAAGGATTTCGAATTTAATAATTAAAAATTTGTTAAATTATGATCTTTGGCTCCTAGATTGGTGGTTGTCAATGGAAAGAATTGAATTTTTGTTAATTTTAACAATTTATTTCGAAATTTTATATAATTAATTAAAGATTCGATTTTTATGTTAGATATGTTTAGATTTGAGATGTTTATGATTATAGATATAATAATAGAGTTTTTCCAGTAATATATTCATGAGAAAATAGTTATTTTCGGATTTTAATTAATTTTATATTATAATTTCGGATTTTTGGTAGAAAATAGAAATAAATTATAATTTTGACTTTTAAAATAAAACTCATATTTTTATTGTGTTTATTACTGGATTTCAACCAATATATAATAATCTTGGAAATTTTGGGAAATGTTTACTATTTTTGTTTATTTATTAACTAGAATGACGATTTTAATAAAAAGGTAAAATTTTATGATTGTAAATTAGAAACTGAATTGTTATATTTTTATATGGTTTATGGTTGACTATAAATCATTATTAGAATTTTGGAGTTTGTTTGGTATTTATTTTGAATTATTGGATGCAAAGAAATTTACTAGTTTTGGGAGTTAATTGAAATAAATCAGATTTTTTATATATAAAAATATAAAACTGATTTTTATTAAACTATATAGTACATTTTGGACCTATGATAAAAATATTAGAATTTTTGGACCTATTATGATATTTACGTGATTTTTATAAAGTATTGAGGATTCCCTTTAAATAGTTAACTACTGATAGTTCACCGGAATAATTACTAAGATAAATTTAAAAGTAAGGAACACCTAAGTTTGATTAAATAGATGCGAAATATAATTAAGGTATGACTCTAAAGTATTGATGGAAAAATGTAATCTTATTATATTATTTAGGAGTCGATCTGGACCCGATGCTGTTTTAACTAGTCAGAGCCAGAAGCTTTGGCGCTTAGTGGTACTAGCAATGTGGGGATGGATTGGTAGATGCCAAGCATGTGTTAATGCTTTTATTTAAAAGTGCAGAATATGCTAGTAGTGATTGTTAAGTTGAAATTATTGGTAGATTTACATCATGTTAGAACTGATATATCATAAGAGGATGTCAGTGATGACTCCGAATATTTTGATTATAATATGTAAGACCTAAATACGAATTCATTATTGTCATGAGACGCCGTGGTTAATCACATAATGTGAACCGTGCCGTTGAACTTTGCAGTCATGCTGTCTCATGCAAGGTATCGAATCGTGTGTTGTGTTAAGCCGAGTCGCATGTGTAGGAATAGTCGATCCACATGGACGATCGGGAATGTACACACGCCAAATGATACTTTATGCTATTGGATTTATCGATACTTTTATATGTGACCTACTTGAGGTCGTTATAGCACATTTGTGGAAGTACATGTGACCCTTTTTGGGTTGTTATAGCATAAGGCCGAAGTCATTAAGGCCATGTGGGCATCGCTCGATACATGTCGTGGACGTCGATCGAGTGTTTTCGCATTATTGCTTGTGTCGATTTATGGACCTTCCTGTGCCTACAATTGTGTAATATGAGAAGGATATTAGATTTACTTTGCTATCAATAACCTGTTTCTACTTACGCTACATTTCACCTCAGATTCACTATATTTAGATCTGATTGTGCCCGCGAATATAAACTGCCAAATACTAAGTGAGGTAAATATGTTAAACTGCTTAGTGTTTTTAATACTTATCGACCGAACGGCTGGGCTTTATACATATATTCCCCGCGGCTCTACTTTCGACTTGCTCGGGGCGTGAATGGAGTCACCACCAAAGTGTATAAGTTTCCACGTTACTGGGCTAACCTCAAAACTTTCAAAGGAGTAGCTTGCCGTAGAGGCGAGCCGTTTGACCTTCTGAGCTCGTGTTATCCTTTTTAGGTGAGCGCGGGTGGGTTGGGGGGATCTCAACAACATTTTATTTATGTCTTAACGAGTTTTCAGAGTCATTGTTTACCCAAATCATGTGGGTGATTTATATTATGGATGTAATATTGAACACTTCGTTTTTATGTCACTATGTATCGGGGTTAGGTTTCGCTAATGACGCATGTTCAATGGCGTATGGAACTATTTCTACTTTTACTGCTTAAACTGTTTTAAATCCAGTCTTTTATTTTTATATCATCGTTGGGCGACTCGGGTATCCATTTCTACTAACGAGTCTAACCTCGAGGCGGCCGACTCGGGACGGGTCGTTACAACATCACATATTGAAATGCATGCACTCGTTATGTCAATCTGTAACTCAAAATATTCATGTCAACATATGTAAAAAAAGATTGTGTAAGTAGGCCGAATAAAAAGAGCATTTGATCTTTTAACAATAATGTATCAAATATTTTCATGCAATTTAAAATAAATTATCTTCAATATCAATTAATACTAAGAGGTACTACATATATTATTGATAAGTGTTCATTATCCTAATCGATGACCACTTAAATTGATAGTATATAACATAGTTTATTTTTTCATATATATTAAGTGAATTAAATATAAGAAACTTATAAATAAAATTATTTAATTTAGAATTTTGATTTAGATTTGTGAAAGAATGATTAAGGTACATATATAAATTGATTTCTTTTAATAGTCTTATTATTAATATTATTATTAGATAATTAGACAAGTATTGTATTTTATTATGATCATCATAGTAGTGAATAAGAATCGTCTCTTATAAAATAAATTCTAATTATATTAATATAAGAATGATTCATTTGCTCATGAATCTCTAGTTACTTTTCATATGAATTTCTAATAGATGTTGAGTTTATTTTAAAATGAAAAGTATTTAATTTAGAGCCTTTTTAATTTAATTTTAGTAACATAATATAAAAAGACAATAATTTAGAAATATTATTCTACTATATATTTATAATCTTACCTACTTTAGATGTATTTATATATATCCACTAACATAACTATTAACAAATAAGACATTAAAGTTAAAATTATGTACTCATTGAGATCATTTAAATATTTTTTGAAATAGTGTTTGCAAAAAACATAAGACAATTTTTAAAAAAAAATTTATGATATGATTACAAGCATTTATATACATAATAAGTGTAAGACGAATTACATAAGATGTAAAAAAAAATAAATGTGATAAAATAACGGAATCATCAAGTGAACAATATAGTATCAGAATAATTTTTTTGATTATTTTGTATTATGTAAAGTTTGAAATCAGGGATATTTTCATGTTTCATGATGAACACGTTTCTTGTCATTTTTACTCTCTAATCCGATTTTTTCAATAGTTTGGATGGAAGAGGCTCAGAGGAGTAGGTATATCAGCTCGTAAATCGAATCAACTTTAATATCTCAACTATAGATTTACATAAGAAGATCGAACAACCTATAAAATGTTTCCACCTGTGATCATTTGTTGCTAGTTGGAAGAAAAATAATTTGAAAAATAGTTCCATGTTCAAGGTTTCGGGGAGGGGTTCTACTAAACTCGCATGCCTAAAGAAATATTACAACTGAAGATTTATCATAATGAAATAATAATAATTTCAATTTACTTTTGGGGTCTGTCTTCACTGAAATGATTTGCTTGACTTCGATTTATAGAGATTAAATCTTATTCAAAGCTTGAGACATTAGCTTTTTGCAATGGTGAAATAGAAAAAGATACAGTGAAAGATACATAAACGAAAATATATTTGTTTGTTTTTTTGGAGTATGGTATAGAATAGAATTTATGGTTATACATAGGGACAAATAATATGTCATCTTTGTCTAACTCCTAAGGTGTGGAAATAGTAAGAGTTTCATAACCTCCAATCAATTTAATGACTTATAATTATCATGAATTAAAATACATAAATATAATTTTATCCTTTGTGTAATTCTCAAGTTATGGAAATAATGAGATTCACATAACTTCCAATCAAATTAATGAGTTATAATTATCATAAATAAATATATTAATATAATTATTTATTTTAGTTATATAATTATCATTATCATTGTAATAACTTTTCTATAATTATCATGAATTAAAATACATAAATATAATTTTATCCTTTGTGTAACTCCCAAGTTGTGGAAATAATGAGATTCACATAACTTTCAATCAAATTAATGAGTTATAATTATCATAAATAAAATATATTAATATAATTATTTATTTTAGTTATATAATTATCATTATTATTGTAATAACTTTTCTTGTAATTAAATTCATTTGTAAGGGGCATTTAAGTCTTCACAAAAAATGGAGAAACATATTACAACATTCACACTTTTAGAAGGTATATAGATATAGATATAGATATAGATATAGATGTGAACCAAGCCGATATGCAAACCGAAACCAACCAATTGGATGTACAAACAGGCGATTTTAGGTTGGTCGGGTTAGTACATTCATTGTCAAACTTTGAATTACATTAATTATTACTTAGTATTAACAATATAAAGCACTGAATAATTATTACCTGAAAGTTATGATTTCATAACTTCAA
This sequence comes from Lithospermum erythrorhizon, assembly GCA_019722365.1. NCBI lineage: Eukaryota > Viridiplantae > Streptophyta > Magnoliopsida > Boraginales > Boraginaceae > Lithospermum > Lithospermum erythrorhizon. Next base: position 147,693 of record JADFUC010000870.1, on the reverse strand, counting down.
ATTTTCATACATAAATCAGTTATTTATTCTGCTGTTGCTAGGCAGCATCACACACTTTGAGATAGTAGGAAGTAACAAGTTATTTTAGCACTTATTTTCATAGGCAAGCTTCATTCATATCACACACACACAAACTCAGATTACAGGCAACTACATTTTCAGTCATCCAAATCCTTGGACGACCAGGTATGGCTACTGTTATGGAAAGGGCTGCTGCTGCTGTTGTGTCCATGGTTTTGATGCTGATACTGATATCCACCTGGTCCCATTGACATGTGGGAACTCTGGTGAGCCGCGAATCGATTGTTCATTGCACCATTCTGAGAGTGAGAGTACATGCCCCTCGAGTAGTTCGAGCCACCAGGACCATATCCGTGGCTGCCGTGGTTGGAGAAACCTCCATGAGAGTAGTGATTAGGAGCCTGGAAGCCTGAAGGAGCAGGCCTCATCATCTGCATGCTTGAGGAATTTCCATAATAGTCATTGTTCTGCATGAAACCATTGTTGTAATGGCTCTCCTCCTTGTGGGCATACCTTTGTTGAGGGAACTCAAAACTTGATGTTTGGAGAACCATCTTCACAATGGAGCAAGATTTATGCTTACTATACAATTTTTAGAGATGTCTGCACACTGATCATGGTTAATGAAGCTGCTATTTATAGTACAATTTGTGATTCTGAAGTGATAATGGTGGATCTAATTCTCATCCTGGAATTGTTTATTTGAGCAAAATTCAATGGTGAATTATATATACACATTAAAAGTTAATGAAATTGTGGGCATCTCTTATTCCCAACTTTGCAGAGAATCAGAGACTTCCTGATCTTCAAAGTAAAGTGGCACAATGCAAATTGATAAACAAACTATAGTGCAATACTATTGATCCATTTCACCATTCGAATTTATGGATTTAAGTGACAAAAGACATCTAACAAAAACCAAAATAAGAACACATTTTGGAGTGAACGAATTTCCTGCCATCAAAATTTCTCTAAAACATTATTAGGGAGGCATACTGCACAAAACACATTCACTACCCATCAATCCACCTAAACCCCATCTCCCCCCTAGTTTGGCTATGAGCTATTGTCCACAAAACAAAGTTATATACAATAAATCATCCTAAAATCCAAGAACGGATTCACACAAGTTCACCAAACGATTTCAAAGAATGACAACAGTGCATCACACGTTAAGCAAACTTCATCCATCACGTCTTCATAGAATTCCATCCGGATGAAGCAGCTTGCAGCTCCAAACTTGACGAAAGAGGTGTTCGAGACTATGCCATTTAAGTTAACCACTTTCTCTTAAGCAGTGACCAGGTAAAAGAAACCTGAACTTTTCAGCATCCTCCAGAAGATGTGCTGGGAGGTAAACCGCTGAATATGAACGGGGTATAGGTCCCATTTTCCCTATGATTTCCTTGAATGTGTATTCTTCTGGCAACATATCAAATAGGTCAGCACCTTTGCATATAATGTGCTGCACTCTTTCAGGGTTCAAGAAATGAGTAAACCGTACTCTGTCAAAATGACTATACGCTTTCATTTTGAATATGAATTCACTGATATGCCGGAAGCAAAAGCTACAATGCCACCCAGCCTCAGCCAAGATATCATCAGATTGCCGGTAATGTGCATACCTAGTCTTCCCTGACTGATATCTGTGCACTGAAGCTCTCCAGCTATTGTTGTCTACAAGAAACTCAAAAGAATACAGATAATTTTTCAAGCGAAGGTGCAGTATTGAGGGAATGTCATCACACCACCTTAAGAGATTGATAGTATGTCTACTTGGGATCTCATCAACATCAGACATTATAAGCAAATCATCATCTTCAATGCCTGCTTGCTTGAGAAGATAATCCAGAGCCAGTCGCTGATATGCCTCCTCAATAAAGGGATTTTCTCCCTTCCTAAAGCGCCCAGGAATTTGTCCATAAGTTAATCTCGACTCAACAAATGAAAACTCCTCTCTGTGACTAGTAAAAACTGAAGGCTTAGGCAATCCTGTGAATGTTGAATTTGATTCGAGCAACACAAATTCATTTACATAAGGATACAATTCTTTCCATCGAATCTTAAGTATGTCGAGCTCATTGTTAAAAAGCACTGCATCATAAACATGCCTTGGGTACTGCCGCATTTTCCAACCATGTAGTTTGCAAAGATTCTCCATAGAAACATTCTCATGATAGTAATGTGGAATTTCATTAAAAGGTTTGGGAGGATTTTCCCATAAAGGCCTAAAAAAGTATGTAATCTTCTGTCCATGCATATATATACCACACAAGAAAATTGGACTTAAGATGCAAAGAAAGATCAAAGTCTTAAAATCCAACCCACGCAAAACACATCTGACTCTTGACATGCTAAGAGACTTCTCTGCATCCTGAAAAGTAATATAAACACATTTAATATTTTCAACATTCAAAAAAAAATTATTTATTTTACCATTACTAACGTAGTACATTTGTGGCCATTTTAAACGATATTAGTGAATGGTTGATTAGAGTAGTTTTATTTGCATAATTGCATCATCCATAAAACACTAAGAAGCATTGTATAAATTCCATGATCTGTCAACTTCTGCACTTCAAACAAAATTCTAAACAGTACAAGTGTTCATTGAGCACTCATGATAACATATGGAGAACTATTGCAAACAAATTCGGATTTCGAAAAAAAAAAACATACTCTACATTTATCAAAATCCTTCATTAATTCATGTTTCAAGTCTACACTAAAAACGAAACAGCTGGAAACATATCCTTAAGACATAGTGATTAGAGGAATTGATCCATCAAGAGCATAGTGATTAGAGGAATTGAATTGTGGCCTAAATTTCTGACCATCAAATGTTGAGTGAAGTAAACAGGACACTTCACCACAGCTTCCCCCCTTAAAACGAAAGTTTATGCAAACTGTAAGTTATTGTTTTCCTATTCTAACTGAGATACTTATCACTTCATCTCCATCACAGTAACCAACAAAATACTTTTAAAAACAGATTCCAATGTATACCGAGCAATGATTTTTACACTTCATTCTGTAAATAATGACACTAAAATTCTTCGTTATTTTTCATCAACTTTCACAAGATAAGAGGAGTATCATTATCACTCATTGGAGGAGTGTAACAATCATTGGACTATTTATTTCCAACCTCATTCTTCTGCCTCTGTCCAACAAACAAGACACAAGAGAATCACACAATCAAAATTACAACACTAACATTTCCAGATAACAGACATTCATAAACCAAATAAATAAAATATTTCACAAAATTGGAGCATAACTGAATTGGAACAAAATGTAACACAAACAAGATGAAGGCAAAAAAATAACAAAATAAAATTCAAACATCTCTATAACTACCTTGCCACAAGCATCAGCAAAAATATCATCAGTTTTCTTGGGACAATAACGAGATCCTCCTTCTACAAGTGCCATAATACTCACTTTCTCCCACAATTTTGAGAACAAAGACTCAATCTTTTTTCCCAAAAACCAATACCAATATGCCTTTTCACCAAAAAATAAAAAACCCAGCAGCAAAATTCAATCTTTTGTCCCAAATAATCAAAATACCCAATATGCCTTTTCAGCAACAAAAAAAAAACCCCAGCAACGAAAATTCAATCTTTTTGCCCAAAAAATCAATACCCAATATGCCTTTTCAGCAACAAAAAAAAAACAGAAGCAAAAAATTGAACTCAAAGATTCAGAGCTCAATTTTTTTGCTAAAAAATCAATACCCAATAAGACTTTTCAGCAAAAAATTATAAAATCCAGGAGTGATCTCCCTTATCCACTTAGGCCTCAAATGTAAAAAATAACGACCCTTGTTAACGTTCAATTTTGGAATTATAAATGCTATAAATATATTCAGTGTCCCAATAATAATTTGATTAACATGAAATGATGAAATCAAAACAAGGGAATGGAGAAAACAAGGCAGAAGAAATTGAAACTGGTGTGTTTCAATGTGAGCAATTGTAAAGACTAAGGAAACTGTTCGTTCTACTGTAAAACAACTGTTTCAATAGTTTGTCTCCAAAAGTTCGATTGGAGTTTCTAAGCCTGATATACTCTGAATCCTGCCTCGAATCTTTATGTTAGGTTCAATCGAATTTGAGTTGAAATGTGTGGATTCACCTGAATTATATACATTTATAACTTCTTTTTTTCAATTTTCCTATTATTTTATCATGAAAATTCGACTTTTTGTTCGAATCGTACCTCGAACCTTATAATTTTTCAAACCGGATCAAACTCCCTTTATAATTTATCAACGAAGATTTTCAACCTCATTTATAAAACTCTTCAAGGCTTCGCTTATAATATCAGAGTATCATGATCGGTATTTATTAATATATTTATCAATAATTTCCATAATATATGGACTACAATTTTTCAAGCAGAGAGATACCTAAAAGACTCGAAGAGGAAAGACACAATCTTTTCCGGTCAATTTTCATAATTCTAATGGAAGTCAATCATGTTTTTTGAGGCGTTCTTAGTAGTGGGAACTATATTAAGGAGTATTAACGTTAGACAACATCGAAAGCAACTACTGTTTATATATGTAAACAATAACGTCCAACAATTTGTCCCTTTGATAAGTCTAACGTCTTTGGTATATATGGAGACATTAATTCCAAAATGGTATCTATAATTCCATTCTTCAAATTAAACCCTCTTTCTTGTCTAAGTTTCAATTTTACATAAGAATTAGTCCTGATTGTTACCAATAGGAGTCTTTAATTAAAGTGCTAAATTGCCGTATTCAACGCCTTCGGCGCTATTCCTTGCATATTACGGGCGAGTTTAATCGCGGATACGCCTTAATCGATTGTGGACCCAAGTTTCTTTTAACTACTTAATACAAGCTGCTCACATTTATAAGAATTTAACCCACACCGCATCCTTATGAAAAGCCTAACTCATATCAGCGAATAAGAATGAATATGTTGGTATTTAATATCTCTGGGCTTATTTACCAATTCAAACTATGATTCGAGGCTATTTTAACGTACTAACTAGAGTAGTCATAATGTTGGCACCAAGTAAACGATTCATTAATCATTTTTGTGAGGGATCCCAAATATTTCTTCACCAACTTTCAACGGTTACGAAAAATCAACTTTTTCTTATCATAACTATTATGATATCACTTGCTTTAATTTATATATCGAGTAATAATTTCTGACAACACTCATCAGTTTATCTTCCAATATGTAAAGATTTAGCTAGTATAAGAGTATTGAGGTCAACACTCATCAGTTTACGATTGTATTATTCACGACGCCATGACCGCTGGGGAATATATGCATGCTGTATTGCTAACCTAATAATAAAAGCTAGAGAAAATTGGAGCAGATTATAAATCCAGCCATTACCTTCCTTTGTATTATTATTTTGAACTTCATATAGTTCGTAACTATTACAAACTCAGCATGCGTGCTTTAATTCTTAACCAATTTTGGTTAAATATATATGATGAAACAAATAAAAATACATACATAAATAATGATATAAAAATAATGGACACTGTTCGATTTAGGATAAAATCCCAAATCATAAAAAGTTTGATCGTGAAATTATTTATTTGAATCACATTGGTTTGATTTTAAAAAATATTCAATAAAATCGACACTAGAGCGAGGTATGATTCTAAATTTCTTAATCTTCCCCAACCAACTATTTAATAAGTTTATCGATTTGGTGAAATGTATCTTCTGCCAACCTGATCCAATGCATTTATACTTGGGATTTCAAAGAGTATATACTCTAATTCTACCCATCCCTACTAAAAGAAATGTTGTATGTACCATGTAGATTAACTAAATTATCTAGCTAACAATTGATCATGCAGGGCATAACCACATCCAAATGAATAATTTAATGCTCGTAGCAATAATTGCAAAACTAAATTAGTGTCTTATATTTGGACGTGTTGAGAAAATGCAGATTCTTAAGTGATTATAAACTGATCATGCATCCCAAAGCAAGCAACCCATCCAGCTCATAATAATAAGTCTACTGATTTCTAGTAGTTGACTTAGGATTTTTTACAACAGTTCACTTAGGATTCAAATGCTTACATCAAATACTTTCAATCAGCAGGAACATTGGAATTTAAGACAACTTTAATTCAATAGGCCAATTAAGGAAACAAAAATATATATTTTATTTAACTCAAATGACGAATATATACTTAGTCACTCATCTTAGGACGCAGTTAGACACTCACTTAATCACTTATTAAAAACTAGTAATTTGTGCACAATGCAGCTCAAAGTAAATATGTAATAGTAAAAATTAAGATTTTTTTTGATAAAAATATCATTAAGAATTAAAGTGTTATAAAATACTAAATCTAAAATATCAATAGACCGTACTCATTAATTTTTTTAATAATTTCCCCATACATGTACAAAATTTGTTTACATAATATAAATGCTGAGTTAGAATTATTAAACCTTAGCTCGTGCATGAAGTTTCAAAATTTTGTCTCTATGGAATATAAATTAACATTGAAGAAATCTAAATCAAGTTACTACAATTAAAGAACATAAATTAAGTTCATGCAATTAAAAGATTCTAGAATTAATAATCCTCAAGTAGTTGATTCTTCTGAACCAATATTTTTCGATTGCTTCAATTAATTAGCAGAATAGCATCCTGCTTTTGATTAGGTTGAGAAGAGCGAATTCAAATATGCTACCTGCATCTTGTAGTGCTTGTTTATCTTCTTTCTATTTTCAAAGAATAATTTCAGGATAATATAATATTGGTGTTCGATTTTTTTCTAATTTCTATATCTATTTCTATATAATGTTGGTAGTAAGTTTTCTTTTTACAACTAAGAAATATCTAAGTTTAAGATTCATTATGCTTTATAACAAAATTATTTTTCTAGGCACGTACACTTTGTATGTTTTTATATATGAAAACTTGCACCTATAATTTACTAGAAAGAAATCGCATTGTTAAACTTGACAGAAGAGTTAGATAGAGATCGCCTTGATGATTTAGGGTTTTACCAATTAATTATTGGTTTTCCCACTTTATATATAGGATAGATGCTCGGTATAGCTGAGGAGTTCAAATCTCGATACTAATATTTAAAGAAGGACTTGCAAGTTGCAACTTGCAAATATGCAATAGCCAACTCCAAACTAATGGACTCTAGTCAGACCACTAGGAGGGTAGGTCTTTGTTTAGCCCATATTTTCGGCCTGTTTTTTTGTGGCAAGATAGTTAAAGTTGGGCCAAACCTATTTACCTTTCAAGTCCATGTATAAGTGTATAAGTAGCTGGTCTCTTATAAGTAATCAAACATGAAGTATGGAATGTCATCACGAGAGTATACCCAAGCAATTAGTGTGTTGGGGCCGGGACGGCATCCGCCACCTGCCTGCTACTCCGACATTCGGAAAATTCGCTCGATAACCCGACGGGCTGCTAATCAAGCCAAGACTCAAGTTATTTTTACTTGATAGCTTATCGAAAGAACCATACCCGCCCGACATATTACTCCTGATAAAAATAAAATAAAGTATTATATATTATATAAAACAAAATACTACTTTGGCTTCAAATACAAAAAAGAAAATAAAATATTATATAAAAATAAAATACTACTTTCTTAAAATATTATATAATACAAAATAAAATAGTACTTTTTTAAAATACAAAAAAAATGCTTAAATTTACAGGACCCATCCCCAAGACCCGTCATATCTCGACCTAAAAAACATGGCTCGATAACTCTTCTAAAGGGTTAACCGAGCGGTACTGAAAAGCAATTTTACTCACATTTGAAAGTACCGGATAAATACCCTCGGCTCTAAGAGAAAATCCGACCGAGTAACCCGATACCCGCCAGACCGCTCAGCACAAGACTACCCACAATCACTAGGCTAACTGAAATTATTTTGTTAAATATGTAGTTGTATTTGATTCCGGTATTTGATGACAAACACCAAAAAATCTGAAATGCAATTTAGTAGAATTTGAATTCTATATAAGAGCCAATATTTGACTTTCTTACATTATACTCACATGTAAAATTAAATGGATAAATAGTGTAGTGAAAAAGTTTTTGTTATGACGAAAATGTCCAGGTTCGAAATCTCATGACTAATTATAAAAAAAAATTAAATGGATGACATGTATTATTGAAAGACCATGACTACTGTACTGACAATTTATGAATGTGATAAAAGTTGGGAATTCATCACACAATTAACATAAGTGAAAACATGTCGTTAAAGACGTAAAGTTACTTAATTCTGATGTATATGGTTTTGAAGTTAATTAAAGACCTGTTTGTTAAATTTGAAAATTGAAAATTGAATTATTGAAATTGAATTCTAACTAAATCAATATCAAAATATTTAAAGTGTTTGATAACATGGAAAAAAAACTTAAATTGAGTTGTATTGACAACTTTACCGCTATTCTATTTCATTTATATATAAGCATCATATACTTCCGAAGGCCCCAACGAGCGTATATTTCGAATTTCTTTTATTTGAATAAGTCAATCTCTTGACTATAATATTTTGTTTGTGTTGTATAATATATGATGAAAATTATATCAATGGAAAAAATTTGAAATGTATTTAGATTGATATAGTTTTCATAAATTATTATATAACACAAGCAAAAAAATATTTACACAAAGTTCAACTATGAATAAGATAAAAGTCAAATGACTATATCATTTAGGACGAGGTAGTATTAAATAAGTAATACTACAATAAAATAAATAATAAATATTATTAATATGAATAGATAAATGAATATGATTACTAAAATATAGTATTAATTATTATAATCATTATAGTTATTATTATCATTAATTATTATTATTATTATTGTTATAATAATAATAATTATTATAATAATTCTTATTATTATTATAATAATAATCATAATAATAATAATTAAAGTGTTCCATATATATGACTCCATTAGTATATAACAATTTATTAAAGACATACAAAATATATCAAAATACGATTTTTATGTAATTTTAATGATTAATTTAGATATATATAACTGAAAATGTAAATCTATCTTTTTAAACTCCTAAAATTATTTGAATAGTTATATTGAAAAACCATAAATAAATGTTGCATTATTATTAACTAAGAGGCCAAAATGCACGTGGGCATATCCAACACTATTATCATAAAATTGAATGTTTCCTTACCAACTGGCAATTTGACATTTTTCTTTCTCAGCTTAATTATCTTTATTGCATATACCGATTTCTTATCATCATGCTTGGATTACACGATTTTACTAGTATTTGTCTTTTCTGATTAAAAAAAAAAAAGCAGTCATGATGAAATATTTGTTATTGTATGTTAACTTACGTTTCCACATATTAGTTTTTTTTGTTATTATAATATTGTTCTGAATTAGGGACACCTAACTCCTGCGAAGCCTCAAGCTTCAAATTGGCGCCTGCTTCAAATGATGAAAGTAGCTTTTATTTAAATAAATGTACATTATATTAAATTAAAAAAAAACCTTAAAAAATAAAGTTAAATTTACGGTATTCCATTCCTAAATTAAAGAACAAACCTAAACGTGAAAGAAAAATCATCAACTACAACAAAAGTTAATAGTGATAAGAAGACCTAATCATTGACATATTGACTTTTTCGTACTAATCGTGATTTACCAATTATACTGTGAGATTTTACTTTACAATTTCATAATATATAAAATATTACATTCCTCTTAAATTTAAAATGTCCTGTACAAAAGTATCATTCAATCCTTCAAACACGCAATTTCCGCTAACTCTACATAAAACTATAGAAGTAAATATGAGTAATGTATTAAGGTCCCGCCTGTCTATTAATGCTGGTAACCATCTTGGGTAACAAAAATTAGTGGACAACAACACAAGCATGTAATTGTCTAAAGATGAGATATCAGATATGGACCCCTTAGCTCTTTACCACACTTTTAACTGGCTTATGGTTTTCCCAGTGTAATGTCAAAATTATTCTGATATTTCCTCAGTGATCACTCGTGGGGTGGATGGACATTTATCGACGAAATATAAGGGCATGTCCCAATCTTATTTGGACACTGATATTGCCTATACGGATTGATTTTTTTTGGAATTGTTACTTTGACACAGACATTGATCAAGAAAATATAAATTTATGATGGTTTGCATGTTATTCATCTTTGTAACATTTAGGTCCCATAACCATATGCTTATTACAGATTGATTGCCTCTGTTTAGGTCAGGGCGTATTATGGCAGGACCAATTTTTGCCTTGGCAAGCTCTAATTTTCCAGATTTCATCATGAGTCTTTTAAATTTGGAAAAATATAACGTTTTTTCCTTCGTTGGCCTCGTTATTTCGATTTTTTTTCCTCTAATCTTTTCATCCCAATTTGTTTGTCCGTCGAATCTTATGATTGAAACGAGACAAACTCTTTTCCAATTTTATTGATTTTGATTTAGATCCAACAGTCAACTCGAAAATTATATTACATTATAACAATTTGAAAGTTTGAAGTTCGAATAAAATGTTTAGATTTGATATATTTGAACCGAATTAAACATTGGACTTGAATTTGAAAGTATCCAAAACTATGATTCAGGATTGCCTTAAACTATATCCACTCAAGTCTTAAGGTTATTCATGCAAGATAAATAATAACGCACATGCAACCACATTTTAATATCCCTTGTTGGCGGCAAAAAGTGAATACGATGCACATTTTGTACAAGACATCATTTTTTGACCATTTTATTCTTGTTAACACTCTAGTTCTACAAAAGACGAAATATATATACCATCCCTGAAACTTTTTTATTACTCCTTAGTTTAAAACATACTTGATTCCTCATAATCTAATCTTTGACTAAATAATTATTTCCAGACCAAATAAATTGCCTAGCAAAAAGAAACAGTTGGGCATTTCCAGTAAATGATAATTGGCAGTTTCTAATATCCTTAATAATTTCAAATTTGATTTTTTTTCTTTTTTCGGTGATGTTATTTTCGAATTCAGATATTTTGATCACTCGAAAAAGTCTTTTTCACTAGGCTATTCGATTTACTAGGTTTAATCTTTTCTTTAAATGCCCTCGTCTTCCATAAACTATTTAGCAACATTTTTGTTACCCTATTACTTTATGGAATTTAGATTCTAAAATGTCGATCATATGTATTGAATAAAAGAAATAAATAAAGAAAGACCCCATACCCATAATTTGATCCCATTGATCTTGTCATCTTGATGGGATATAATGTCTTTTTTGATATTTTATTTCTGCGTCAAAATCATATAGGGTGGAGAATTTAATTGAAATAATGACAGCTTTGGACTGCCTGATTTTTCAGGTCTATTTATAAATTACATATGTTATGGCCAAAATCAAGAAAGTTGCCATCATCTTTGCTTCTGAATTTCTCTTCTTAAATTCATCCGCCAAAATTTATTGATAATGAATTAATGATTTTTACACTTCACATTCTTGATAATGACACTTCACTTTTGTTATTATAAATCCATTTTTTATACTACAAGTCATGTGACTTTACCAACTAGGTGAAATTGAAAAATCATTCAACTTCATTTATTCTTTGTCCTAGGTCTGTTTTTTCCTCTTCGGGACGGAGTACCCACAACCACTATTCGTCGAGTCCATACTGATAGACTAGAGCTGACGCAATAGAATCTGTTTTTTCCTCTGTTTTATAAAGTTGCATTTATGTATTTCTTCTTTAGTTTATGTCTAAATTCCAAACTATACATTGATTGCAGCTAGAAGAGGAACTTTTTGAAATAGTGCTGTCCAAGAAAGTGAAACTCTCAATAATATTGAAGCTATAATTAGTTGTCTGACTCTCTTATGGTACTGCACATGTTGTAACTAGCAACTTTAGCAGTCAAAAAGAAGTTATATGCAGCATGAAGTTTATGAAACTTGGTTCTAGGCCTGATACTTTCTATACAACTGAAGCAGTGAGGTAAAATTTTCAAATAACTTCAATCATTTCTTGATTATTATGCCCTTTTTTTTTCTTCTAAACATGATTGGCACAATCTTCAGAAGTTAAAAGAAACTTTAAAATGCTATATTTTCTTGATTCAGATCAGTCTCCTCTGAAGTTTCCAGTGATTTTATAGTTCAAGTTAAAGGAAGCAGATATTTACTTCACAAGGTAACATCATGATTCAATTCATATGATTAATAAAGAATATTTACATTTGATAATGTTGATTTTAATGTTTTCAAAATGGACTATCATACAGTTTCCCCTGCTATCTAAATCCTTGAAGCTGCAAAGGTTATGTGCAGAAATTCCAGGCTCATCAAATCCCCAAATAGTCCAACTCCCTGATTTCCCTGGTGGGATTGAAGCTTTTGAACTATGTGCCAAGTTCTGTTATGGTATTACAGTCACACTAAGTTCTTACAATATTGTGGCGGCACGCTGTGCCTCCGAGTATCTTCAGATGACAGAGGATGTGGAGAAAGGGAACCTGATTTACAAGATTGAAGTGTTCTTCACTTCTTGTATACTTCAAGGTTGGAGGGATTCGATTATAACTTTGGAGAGTACTAAGGCATTCCCTCTTTGGTCTCAGGATCTTGGAATCACAAGCAGATGCATTGATTCAATTGCTTCAAAAGTTTTAGCTCACCCCTCTAAAGTGAGCTTGTCCCATAGCTATTCAAGAAGGGGGAGGGATGATATTTCTTGCAATGGCTCCGAAAACAAGAGAAATAATATCCCTGCTGCAAAGGGATGGTGGGCTGAAGATATTGCAGATTTGGGGATAGAGCTTTATTGGAGAACAATGATAGCTATTAAGTCTGGTGAGAAGGTACCTTCAAATCTTATTGGTGATGCATTAAGGATTTATGCTTCAAAATGGCTACCAAATGTTTCAAAATGTAGAAAAAATATTGTTCATGAATCATATCCTAACCATGATCCTAATTCAACTGAGATTGCTACGAAACACCGCCATCTTTTAGAATCGATCATTAGTTTGTTACCATCAGAGAAAGGTTCTGTTTCATGTGACTTCTTATCAAAGCTTTTGAAGGCTTCCAATTTACTTGAAGTTTCCTCTTCATCTAAGATGGAATTAGTAAGAAGGATTGGAATCCAACTGGAGGACGCAACAATTGGTGATCTACTAATTCCTTCATCCTCAAATGACTCGCTCTATGATGTTGATGTGGTTATTACAATATTGGAGCAATTTATGGCTCAACTGCAGAGTCCACCAACTAGTCCTCCAAGGATTAAGCGCAATTTTGAACGAAGAAGATCGCGCTCAGCAGAGAATGCTGATTTTGAGTTTCAGGAGAGGAGGAGATCTTCCTCAGCCTCACATAGTTCAAGATTGAAGGTATCAAAGCTTGTAGATGGATATCTGCAAGAGATAGCTCATGATGATAATTTATCACTGTCTAAGTTCTTAAATATTGCTGAAGCAATTCCAGAATTTGCCAGGCTTGATCATGATGATCTTTACAAAGCAATTGACATATATCTCAAGGTAATTTTCAAACATTCTTCAAATTATCTGTTTTCATGTTCATTCAATGTATATTAATTAGATAACCTCCAAATTCAAAAGTGGTTAGGAATTCTTGATCAAATTATGAGCAGGTCACCATCCATTTCAGGACCTTACCAACTCAGCTGACCTTTTTGGCAATGCTATTATTTCCATATTGTGCTGGTCAATTCTTGTCATGTGAAATCCTAAAGGTTCTCATGAGACTTTGAATGAGACATTGACTAATTACCATACTCCATATCTACATTTATTTTGGTATGCTAAATGAGACATTGACTAATTAGATTTTGGGGGTGTTTCCAAATGAAATTTTGCGTATGATATTGATTTTAGGATGGAATCTCAGTACCCTATTAACCGAAAAAAAGAGAAGACATTAGAAATTCATCTCTTATTCTTGTCAGTACATAGGTATATCAAGAATTTTACTCAGTAAATATGCTAATGCAGGAACATCCGACTTTGAACAAAAGCGAAAGGAAGCGATTGTGCAGGATATTAGACTGCAAAAAACTGTCAATGGAGGCATGTATGCATGCAGCACAGAATGAGTTACTTCCATTGAGAATTTTAGTCCAAGTTCTGTTCTTTGAGCATGCTAAAGCCTCTCAGGCATGTAGCCAAGTAAGAGACCTGCCTAACCATATCAAAGCGCTTTTAGGATCCCAAGATGACTCATCAAGGCAAAGTTCATTGTTCAGAAAAACCATAAATGCACCAGTAGATGATCAATGGAGTGTCTCAGGCCTCAAATCGCCGAAATCAAAGGTTTCAACTCTCAAAATGAAGTTGGCTGAAGATGATGCTTTAGATGATAGTTGTCCTTGTCCAAATGCAACTTCAAAAAGTTCAAAAACTAAGTCTTTCTGCCTGATTCCAAATCGGCCTAAGCAAATTTTCAGTAAATTATGGTCCAGAACTGGTATCACTGATAAAAACTGATTGAATTATTATCAGGTTGGATTCTTGGTTATTTATGTGAGTACAAATATTCTTTCCAGCTTTTCTTTCATTTCCTGCCTCTAGAAGCTGTCATGTATACTTTAGGAAGGAATAAGGATAAATGAATTATGTAGACAATATAATAAACGAGGACACATATCCGTGGCTTCGATTTAGGTGTTTAAGGATGGTAGTATACTAGTATTTAAGCACGGTGGTTAAACCCGATATTCATCACTAATCAAGCATACTAATGCATCTTATGGATAAATCTGTTTGTGACAAACTCAATTATGGATAAATGGTTCATGTATGATGTAAAGCTGTTAAGCATACTAATGTAAATAATGTAAAGAATTAGGTATGAGAAATGGTGGCTATTTTTGTATAGCATTATAAGGTTACATATTTATACATTTCAAGTTTAATCTATTTATGGAAACAATATCAATCCTAATTATACAATCAATCAATGAATGCAATAAATACTAATAATATACATCATTGATTCTTTCTATTTCAACACTAACGGCTATATTGCAATGCTCCCCCTCAACCCAGACGGTAGATGTTAATGAGTCTGAGCTTGCTTAGTAGCGTGTTATATTGCTTCTCAGATAGCCCTTTGGTGAGTATATCTGCCAATTGTTGTCCAGTAGGAACATGAGCAATTCTTATGATTTTGTCTTCAAGTTTTTTGTTTGATGAAGTGTCAATCTACTTTAACATGCTTTGTTCGGTCATGTTGCACAAGATTGTGTGCTATACTAATTGCTGACTGATTGTCACAGTAGAGAGTTGGATTAATTAAGCGAATTGTATCAAGTTCTTCGTATAATCTTTTGACCCATATTACTTCACATATTCCATGAGCCATGACTACATATTCGACTTGTGCGCTACTTTGCTACCACATTTTGTTTCTTGCTCCGCCATATCGCTGAGTTTACCCAGGACTAGAATTGATATCCGAGAGGTAGATCTCACCTTCGTCGGTGATGCAGCCCGATGCCGCATCTGTGAACACTTTGATTGTTCTGTCTTCTGATTTTTTGAAAAAAAAGTCCTTTTAATGGTGCTTGCTTCAAATACTTTAGAATTACGTAAGCAACATTGAGGTATTATCACGGCGGAGAGTCGCAGTGACTGCGAATGCAATGTCGGGTCTCGTGTGTGAAAGATAGATAAGCTTTCCCACTAATTTTTATACATCGTTCTGTCCACTTGCTCCCCTTGAAACATTCGGTCTTTATTTCGAATTCTTCTGCAGATGCTAACGCTGCGTCAACATTCTGTTTCAGATCCAAAGTGTACTTCCTCTGTGAGACTGAGATTCCATGTTGACTCCTCGCAATTGCCATTCCCAAAATACTTCATCATATCAAAAGTCACTTGACTTCAAATTCTTTTACCAAGTAGTCTTTCATGTGGTTTATTTCTACTACATCATCACTTGTAACAACAATATCATCAACATATCTGATCGATATTGTTAATACCAGATTACCCGTGTGTTTGATGAACAAGGTTTGATCTGGTTGACTCTGTTTGTGTTCCAGTTTCTTTACTTCTTTTGAGAATCTATTGAACCATACCCTTGGTGATTGTTTTAAGCCATACAAGGATTTTTTGGAAGCTGCGCAATTGGTGCTTTGTTGAATCTGGGGTACGTATCACCAGACACCTCTTTCCTCACAGTTCTCCATTTAAAAAAGCATTCTTTATATCTAATTGGTGAAGTTCCCAATCGAGGTTGGCTGCCAGAGAGATTAATATTCGGACAATATTCAATTTAGCAACCGGGGAAAATGTCTCACTAAAGTCGATCCCATAAGTTTGTTTGAACCCTTTTGCAACAAGTCTGGCTTTATATCTGTCCACTTCTCCATTCTCATTTATACTTCCTTTATGCTTGCCCATTTGCATCAACTGTTTTCTTTCACAGTGGTAGGACGAATCCATGTTTGATTCTTTTTAGTGCGCTTCATTTCTTCGAGGAACATCATCTCTCCATTCACGGAACATGTGCCTACGTAATATTCACAGGATTTTATAATATTGGACAAACTAGCGATAAAAAGCACTTGAAAGTTGAAAGGCAGGATTAGTATAAGCCACATATCGTTCAACATGATGTCTAGCCTAGTTCCTATTCTAAGGGCAATGGGTATATCTAGATCATTTTTTATAGGTTCAATACTAGGATTAGGAACTTGGTTGTGTTGAGATATTTGATTCCTATTCCTAACATAAACGCGGAGATCAGGTCAATTAAGCCTTTCAGTTTCAAGGACACTTTTACTCTCATCAATTTTTGGATTAATAATTTCATATGTAACATCTTTGGATTTTTCCACATTTTCAAAGTTTTGATGCATAACAGAGTTGATCGGGACATTTATTCCCCACCAATTTTCAAATTTTTCTTGTTTATGCATTCGTATCTTTGCGTAATTTTTTTTATAATTTTTTTTTAACAAATGGGTCATTTTTTAAAGTGGGCCTTGTCTGATATCAAAATTAATGGAGCTATCTTAAAAGCGAAGCCTTGATCCAAACATGACTTTCTTTATTGAAGAAGAATGAATATCCTTGAACTAAAGAAATTTTGACTCTCTTAATAATAATTGTAAATGAAATAATAACAAAAGAAAAAGAAGAAGATTATTGGACAAGACAAGAAGTAGAACCTCAACATTATTGATGGATTGTATTCCGATCATTTAAGCCTTAAACTGTTGTAGCAGCTTTGGGACATGATCATTTTATTTGCTAAACTTAGAGATACATACATACATAGTAAAATATACAGAGTATATAATAAGTATTCAATTCCTTAATAACTTGTCAAGAACTATAGATTTACATTATTAAGTATTAACCCATAACAATGCATGTCATCATAATGCATGTCTCTATCAAGATTATGACAAACTCAATTATTGAAAATAATACTAGTCATAGGAATAATCAATTGAGCCTAAAGTACTGTGCCCTTGTGACCGTGGCCTGAGGCATCCTCCGCCTTGGCGTAGAGGCCGCCGCCACCACCACCACCACCAAAATCTCCACTAGGTGCACGGTGCATCCGGCACCTAAATGAACCAGTATGAGTTGTGGGAGAACATAAACAATAATTCTTGCTCTTTGTAATACTTTCTTGCCTAGCAAGCCCTCCTGATGAAGCCTTATTCTCCACTTTCATATCATCGTTGATCACTATAATTCCATTATTCCCTCCTGCTTCCATTTCTTCTTGATCCACGTACTCCTATAAAAATTAATATTTGGAAAAAATAATGAAATTAAGTTATATCTTTTGACATCATACCTTCGATGTCTATACTAAGGAATAGTATATATAGATAAGTATTGTAGCATATAGCTTCAAAAAACAGAAAGGGAGGAAATTATACAAACTATTTTTAACAAAATTGGTTTGGTAAACACAAGTTGCGGTATGATTAAAATTACTTTAGTGATGATGTACTCTAGATCAATTTTATTTTTCTTTTCACGGGAATAATAATGCATAGCAATAACGTCCCACCTGCAGATAAATAAGGTTCCATGCATACCTGATCGATTATCTTTAAATGTGATATTTTTTCACGTGTTAAGGATATTGTTACTCTTCATTAGTAAAATATAGCTCTATCCTAAAAAGATTATTGTCATATTTATGCTTTTGATGGTAAAAATTAACAAATTTCTGATGCTTTATTAACTTGTCAAAAATTTTATTTGAATCAAAATTGTCAAGTTAATAGTAAAGTATGTTGAAAATCTGACATATTGATATTTTTTTTTCAAACAAATATATAACCGTACCCATATACAATACTTCCCTCTTGCATTGTCAGCTTGTAAGCCGTGCTTATTAGTTAATTAATAAATTAAAATGTGAGATTATTAAATTGATTTACGTGAAATTTGGAACCCACTTACTATTTTATATACGATAAATGTTAATGTTTGGGAGTTAATTGTCGAATAAGGTTAAAGCGAGGAAATTATCGATCGAATTAAAGCGATTCGAATTTTACCATAGCTATTGGAGCTTGACCCATTAACTAAACCTTTAAACTTGGCCCCAAAACACACAAAAACCCATTTCCTTTAAATCCCTCTGCCCGGCCAGAATGACGTGTTCTTTTCCCGTGATTTTTTCTTGATTCTCGCCGAGGCTTTGGGTATAGGAATTTTTTGGAGAGAGCACCACTAAATCATCCTCTTGATTCAAGGTAAAAAGGTGGTCGAAACTTGTGGGAGTATTTCTTGAGTTGACCGTGTTGACTTTTTTGTTGACTTTTGGGTTTCAATTTTTATTGTTTAAATTGATTTCTTGGGCTTCAAATTAGTTGTTCTTGAGTTGAAATTACGTGTTTGGATGTGAAATTTCGGACGTTTTAGGGACGTTGACTTTTTGGAATTTTAGTTTGACTTCGGACTTTTGGGGTTATTATCGTATGTAATTATTGTCTAGGCCGAAATTATAGTATAGGAGATTATAATAATCGATTTTAGGGGTAGAAAAGTGTTGGAAAAGTTGGGTTGACTTTTGGGTTGACTTCGGGTTTGACTTGGTCGAAACGTGTTAAAATGATATAATTATGTTTTTGGACGTTTATTATAGTTGTTTAGAGGTGAAATTGTGGTTTAAAAGTTGTTGGATGAGTTTATGATGAAATTAGTTTTATTAGTTTTGAGTAGTAGTTGGATTTTGGGATTAGAGTTGTACAATGCTTGAATACAATTAGTTAGGAAGCTAATAATTCGGATTGTTTGGAATTGTTTAGGTGTTGGTATTTGGGTTAGCTTGAGGACCGAAAGTTTAACATTTAGGATTTAGTTGGAACGTTGTCGTTTAGTTAAGTTAACTAATAATATTTCACTTAAAGGGACTAATGGGTATTAAAGTTCTTTAAAAGATGATTTATAACAAAATTGTAGTAATTACTTATTTTTAATTGTTATTTAGACTCGAAGCAGCGGGAAAAGCTTCTTGGATCGATTATTTCTTGCTTGGTAGTAGTTAGCCAAGCGTGGGGGATTTATCGCGTTTGTTTACATATATGTTTGAGTGAAATTATATGGTAAATTTGATTGTATTTATGTATTTGTGTTATGAACTTATTTGTGAGTATAGTTGTGAAATTGTGAAATGTTGAGTTGTATGGTGGTTGTGTTAGATGCATTATGGTAGTAGGTTACTATGAAATTGTTGTGAGTATATTATGGTATTATCTAGATTATTGTGTGATTGTTGCATGGTTGTTTTTTATCTTAGATTTGTTGTAGTTGTGATGATAATTGTTTTGAGTTATTGTATGTTCTTTGTGATGTTGTATGTTTGGTGTGAAATGTTGGAGTTAGTATGTTTGGGATGATGTAGGGTGTTTTGAAGGTGGGCTTTGCCGGAAAGGATATGATGATGTTGGGTGTTCGAAGGGTAGGCTTTGCCGGGAAAAGAATATGTTGTGGTTAGATTGTTCGAGAAGGGTGAGCTTTGCCGGAAAAGGATGGGATATTATATGTGATATTGTTATGGTTTCATTTTCAGAAGTTTATTATATTGTTGTTGTGGTATAACCGTTGTGTTGAAATTTATCTTTGTTTTACTCGTTTGATTTTGTGATATGAGATCTCTGGGTATAACATGTGGGTTAACGTAAGTTGAGTCCCTCACAAATGTATGTATGTTGATGATGATCATTTTTTGTGTTATGATCTTGTGGATAATTGGTTTATTCCTTTATTGTATATATATATCTTTATTACATCTACGTCTATATCTTACATTGTGTCGCCGTTCGGATGTGGATAGTTCACGAATTCGGGGTGATTCGTTTCACTAAGTTATCGAGGCTTACCCGCTTCCGCCTCAGATTGTGAGGTGCCATTTGAGAAAGCGGCAAGGTTCGTGAGTGTCCGTTGGTTTTACACAGGTGAGGCAGTGGCTAGGATCCTCGTGATCGTCTCTTTTTCTATTATTTTAGATGTACTCAATTTTCATATTTTGTTTTGGATGTTGAAAAATTGTAAACTATTTTGGGACTTGGTATGTGATGGAGTTTTACTCTTTGGTTTTGAATTAGGCGATGCCATGATGGTTAAACTCTGTATTACAACATTTTGAATTTTCGAAACTATTTCACTTTTTACCCGAACTATACGGTTTTATTGATTTATCAATCGGGTGATTTTGTGTCGGCCATATTATGGTGACTGGATATAGGTTGATAAACGACTCAACTTCTCAATGCGACTCGAGGCGGGCGTCTGTCGGCTGCGTATCAAAAGTACCCTCAGCAGAAGTCAATAAAAAGAGAATTAGCCCGATAAAAGTTGACTGATTCCTCTCCCATAAATCAATAATCTAATATCACCATAAGCAGTAAAAATGATTAATATGAAGATGTCAATCATGGAGAAGCTAAGGATGTTTGTAGCTCAAGAGTCTGTATGGTCTTTGGTATATGGGTTCATTGGATTTAGGTTTTAATTTAATAATCTGAATTGATGTTTATTGATACAATATTATTTTGGAATATTTTACTACATATTCTAAAATATTTTAGTTAAATTTTTATAAAAGTCAACCATTAAAGACTCAAAATTAGATGATTTAATGAAGGAATTGGTTTATAGAGTAATTGGGTATTTTTTGATTTTAATAAAAATTTGATCTTTATACTGCACAAACAATATTAGAGATGGGGGACTGGGATTACATTTATTGACTTGATCATTAGGCATGTCTTTAACTGGCTACTTTAATCGAAATTTGGACCTTTACATTGGAGGATTCAGCGCCTTATACGTGTTCAAGCAGTGGTGGTGATTTGCTTGGCGTTTGGTGAGGAGATAAAGGCATTAGATTTTTACAAGAATTGGTGCGAGTCAAGATGAAAACTTTCTTACAGGTGAATTAGTGTTGTGAGCGATGGGGGGCGTGGGGTATGGGTAGGGGATGGGGTGTGTCCAGTCTCTAGAAATTGTAGGGTTAAATCAAAGTTTATGGGAGAAAGTTTAGGGGGGAGAGGGTGTGTTAAAGAAGAAATGTGTGGGGTTCTATTTTAATTATGTAAAATGTATCCCTATACTTTAGTTAAATGTTGGGGCAAAATAGTCATTTTGTATAAAAATGTATTTTTCTTTGTAAAAAATAGATTACAGGACCGATCACGAAGCGATAAAAAGTTTAAGGACCTTACGAAATAAGCCCGATAGTTCGGGGACCACATAGAAACTTGCTCACAGCTAGTATAGGCAAAATCACGAAAAACCAAATTAAAATGTGATAATCTTCTATGGACAGAGGGAATATTATTTTAGAATGTAATGCAATTTTTAATTTATGTATTTTCATTATTAAAAGCGATAGAAGTTTCTGAAGGTAAGTGCGGGATGTCTGCCAGTCGGTAATTTGAGTTTTTAAAACCCAACTTCCAATATAAGATCTAAGAATGTCAAAAGTAGATTTGTGATGGTGGTATAAGATTGATGATCCTTAGTTGAACACATGCACTTGAAATAATTGGTGGATGAATATTGGTGATAATTATGATAGATGGACCCCAGGATAAGTAATGACGACTAATTTGGTTAGCATTTTAAAGGATGGAGTCGAGCTTGTGAATATCGAGAATAGTAATGAATTTTGTAGTCGGCGTGGAGCATGAATATGAGGGCAATAAGAGAGAATATGTAAGTGCGTGGCAAAGGATATTGGAAATTTATCTTGATGGATACTAGAGGAATTGAGGATAAGCTGAAACGAAATATTATCATGATTTAATGGTTGCGTTAGATTATCAATCATCTAGAGGCATTGAAACATGTCGGTACATCTGAAATATTGAAAAAATGGGTATTTGTGAAATTTAGTATGGGAGTACTCTATTAGTAGATGTAAAGTTGGATTTAATGTAGCTAGGAATTTGAGATGAAAATGAGTATTCTAGTTTGATTGTCATTGAAGAGTTCTAAGTTGGTTAAGTTGTGAAGTGTTGGTTGAAGAATAAAATTAAATAATGAAAATTTGAGGGACCACAGGAGAAAGAAGAGAGATAATTGGGTACTTTCTATCCAATAGAATATTTAAGTGAGATGGAAATTCGTTAATGATTGGGCAACCAGTTAGAGCGGAGAAGAAACGGTCTTATGAGAAAAATTAGTTGATATACCGGTTGGAGGAAACTCTAGGAGATTACTAGATGAAATAGGAAAGCGTGATCTGGAGAAGTATATTAGGAAGATGAAGAGACCCGGTTGAAGTTGTCTACGAGGTGTGTAATGTACCAAGTCGAGTGCGAACCCATTCTTCGAAGTAATAAAACTACGATACTAGATATATAGTGTTGAATAATTTTATGAACTACGGATGTTAATTGGATGAAAATAGATTATTTAAGGCTAGCGAAAAATAAAAAGAATTGTGTGAACAGAATATGATTGAGGTTAGGTTGAAACGAGATTTGTGGCTGTTGTGAAGGTATGATGAAAATTGTGTATGATTGTATTATAATGAAAGGTGAGATATAAAATAGAACCCTGAGAAGGTATGTGGAGTATATGTTATGTTGATGTATGATATGTGGGGTTGTAACAGATATAAATTAAAGGAGAAAGAGCAAGTATGATATAAACTAGGTGATAATAGTTGGAATATCAAGTATTTAATTATTAATGCAATTTGGTTGCTCGAGCAGTTAGAGAAATGAAATGATAAAGAATGATGACTTGAAAAACTTGAATATATTGTATGCAATTATATATAGAAAGAATGTTGATGGAGAAAATTTGAATTCCTGGTTAGATGAGTTGAGTAAAGTTATCAGTGTTGAATCTCATAGCTTAAGATTAAGTGGCATTATTTAAACTGACTTGGCCAGTTAAAGGTTAAATGGATACATTAAAGTTTATGGTTATTTGGAAGGCAAGTAAGGTGGAGATCTATAACGTATAAAAGAATCAAGAAATGGCGAGTCTATGACATAATGAGTTGATAATAGAAATTCAATCTCGATGAATAATTATGGAAGTTCGTTATTGTTATAATATACGAAGATTGGAATTGAATAATGGAAGTTTAAAGTAGAAAGAATAACTAAACATATCAAGGGATAGCAGTTGGGTGAAATTGGAATTCAACGATGATTGATAAAATATGCCGATCGAGGAAGAATTTAGTTGGATGAAGATTGGTTGATATTAAGTATTTATGAGGATTTCAGAGAAGTTACTAATGAGAAACAAAAAGTACGATCATTGTATAAGGGTAGATTGAGATTATAAATTTGTTGAAACTATTTCATATGTATGATATGTTAGGAGATATATGTGAATTCATTTTCTTCAGGATGTTTGAACCTTGAGGTTAGATTCGTAGTGTTGACTACCAATGGAGAAACTAAGTCATTAATACGATGAATATGAACTAGCTAGGATTGGTGATATCTTAGATTATATTATGTGGATTATAAGACATGACTGAGGGTGAGGTACAGTAAGTTAGGAATCAAGGAAGAGAATGTTCCGAGTTACGTTTAGGATAAGAGATGAGTAATATAAATTTGTGATGATAATTAGATTGACGAATGCCGTTACGTGCTTTTATGATTAAGTAAAAATCGAATTTTCTTTTTCTTCTAGATAAGGGGTGATTGATGATATAATTTAGTTTATTAAAGTGGATAAGAAAAGTATGGGTATTACGACCTCTCTTGGAGAATTTGTGTGTGTTGTACGTTTAAAAAATTTGAGAGAATATATGTGAATATATGTATTGAATGTATATTTAGGAGTTATATATATTGGTTGAATATGGTGGAGTGTTCTATTATGCTAGAAATATGGGGGTTTAAAGGTATATGCATATTGAGGAGTTATAGGTAATTTTGATGACATTTATGCATTGATGTATTATGGAGTTATTAGTGTTATTAGTGAACGATATATGTGTGCTTAAATCGTGTATTTGGAATTTGGGGATTACTAAATTGTGATATTACAATTCGAGATTGATATGATGATACGAGGTGGAACTATGTGTCTTGATCGGTGACGAGATGAATACAACAGTTAGATTTTGATGATTAAGAGAGATGACTATGTCTTTAAAGGTAATGATGAGAATAAGTATGGATATGTCATAAGGTAGTAAGACCAAGTGATAGAGTATGAAAATGTCAGCACCAGGGCTATGAGTAAAATATCCAATGCATGAGTTGAAGTTGATTGGTATAGTTTGCGTTTAAAATTTGGAGTTCCTTCTTGCTTAGAGAAAGTTGGATTCACGACAAGGAAATTGCATGAAAAATTATTAAGTGTGTATCGTTGAGCCATGAAGTATCCTCTAGAGTTGTATACGTATTATAAGGTGATATGTTGACTAAGTTATCTAGTTGTGTTGGAAGGTGGTGGTTGAGGTTGATTGATGTTAGATGGACTGTTGTGGTGTTAATAAATTGTTAGACGATATCATGATGTTATATAAGAAATGAACTAATAAGGTAGATAATTGTTAGATGACTTTTAAGAATGTTATGTGATAAACAAAAAAAAGGAGATATTGATGATTATAGAAGTATATTATTGCGAATGATAATATCTAATACGGAGATATATAAGGTTGATATATTGATATTTGTGGATGTTTTATGTTGAGATTATGTGATTTGTTCCCATGAAATGTTTGGATTGAGTGTTCTATTACTTTGAGATGTTATGATTACGTGTTGTTGAGTAAAGTATAACGGTTAGTCGGGAGTAAATTGTTGAGTTGATGAGTTCATATAATCATGGAGTAAACAATAACGAACGGTATTGATTAGCCTGATATGGCGTAACATTATAAATATTGTGTAAATGATTATCAAGGTGTAATCTTATAAGGTTTGGATAATCTTACGATTAAATGGGAGTCACAGGTTGACAATCGAGCTAGAATGTGAGAAGGCTTTGGGCATATCAGAGATATCAATAGGAGCCAGTTCATAATCTCTTGTCACGTGAAAATATGAGTATTCTATTAATTTAGCACCACATCCACAGAGTCGGGACCGGCCAAAAATATTATCTTAAATAATTTATTAAATACTTGAGTTCTTAGGTATAAAAAAAAACCAAGCACCACTGCCAGTCGTGGTGACCAAACATGAGTTTATTATAGAATCGAGCATTAATTTTTTGAGTTTGGCCATTAGTGATAATTGTAGAAAAAATTGAAAAAGAACAAAAAACCACAATTATTAATTTAGCACCGTATAGGGACTAACTAATACGGGGACTAACCGTTATTATATTATCAAAATATTTTACGATCGATATTAGCGTTAGTGTTGAAAATTATCAAAAAATGTCTTAACTTATAATTTTAGCATATTATTAATTTAGCGCCTATTAGAGTTGGGGATTTGGCCAAAACTTTATACTAGATAGTTTATTGAATGTCAGTATTAATTTATCGAGTTTCTATTGTAGTGGAATTGCAACAAATTGTTTTTTAAAAATGAACGAAAAAAAGCACGAATTATTAATTTGGCACTCTATCTCCGAGTCGGGACGGGCCAAAAATATTATCTTAGAAAGTTTATTAAATAATTGAATGTCTAATGTAGTTGATAATTGCAAAAAAAATTTATCTAAAAAAAAGCATGAATTATTAATTTAGCACCCTATCCTCGAGTCTGGACCGGGCAAAAATATTATATTAGAGAGTTTATTAAATAATCGAGTATTAATTTATCAAGTTTCTATTGTAGTTGATAATTGTATTAAAAAATAAAAAATGACGCATTGTTAATTTACCACCCTATCCTCGATTTGGGACCAGACAAAAATATTATCTTAGAGGGTTTATTAAACAATTGGTATTAATTTACCGAGTTTTAATGTAGTTGATAATTCGAATATATATATATATATATATATATATATATATATATATATATCATATATATATATATATGAAATGAACAAAAAGACGCATTATTAATTTAGCGATCCATCCGTAGGTCGAGGCCAAGCCAAAAATATTATTATCTTAAAGAGTTTATTAAATAATCAACTTTTTATCCCTAGTCGAATAAAAAATTAAACGAAAGCGCCTGAGTCGTGACTAACCAAACATATTATGCGAGAAAGTTTATTAAAGGATCGAGTATTAATTTAACGAGTTTTACATAGTAGTTGATAATTGGAGAGAGAAAAAAAGGAGCAAAAATGAAAAAAGGAACAAAAAACATGAATTATTAATTTAGCACATATCTCAGTCGGTGTCTTGGAGATGTTATTAAATAATCGATTATTAATTTATCGAGTTTCAAAAAAGCTAAATAAAGTATCGAGGCTTGAGATGAGCAGGTAGCAGGTATGGACCGTTCGTCCCGATTGGCCAGCGATCCGGTTTTCTGATAGTTGATAATTGAAAAAAAAAAAAAATCACGAATGATTAATTTAGCACCTTAACTCGAGTCGGACCGACTAAAAATATTATTTTGAAGATTTTATTAAATGATATTAATTTATCAGTTTTTAAATGTATGAACATGCAGGCGTACTAACCACGCGATCCAGCACATATAACAAGCGATATATCAAATACTTAGGTTTGGGATAAAATTTAGTTGTACAAAACTAGTATAGTTTAAAATATATCAAATAATAAATTTTATAATCATATATACAATTCGTCCTTTTCATAATAGATATTATTTAGATAAAAATATTTTTATTAAAAAGATTGTGAAAAGCTATATTAGAAATGCAAAAAACTACATTAGAATTGTAAAAAAAGTAAATTGAGTATACAATCAACTATTATAAAAAAAATAATTTTTTTTGTAAACAATCATCTATTTTGAAACGAACGGAGTGAATATATACTAACATGATAAATGATAATTTTGATGCAGATAAATTAAATTTATACTTTTGTAACGGTTAATTAATGATATAGCATGTTTCGACACGTCGAACTTTGTATCCCCATCATGTTAATCATATCTTCAATGTTAATCCTAGTACTCGTCTTCCGGACATAAAATTCTATTTGACTTTATTGTCTACTCCGTATTTTTTTAAAATTTCCATCAAAAGAAACACAATGTCTTCTTCCATGTTTATGATCAAGTATATATATAGATGTATGAAACAAGAGCATTAAAGAAAATCATTCATTTAAAGGAGCAAAAATATATTACTCCTTGATATTATTTCTTGTCTTTCATCGATTTTTTATTTAAATTACATGTCTTTCTAACATAGAAAATTATAATTTTATATTTTCAATGTACTTTTTATTATTAAATTATCCAACGACCAATCATATAGTTTCAATTAATTGTCATTTTATATTTTAATGTACTAATTTTCATTTCCTTAATCTATGTGCAAATGGTTAGGAAGACAACTAAAAAGGAACGGAGAGAGTATTTCACTAATATAATATAGAGAAAATATTATATGATCTTCTAGTTAAAGATTTTGTGCTTTTTTCATTAAACTGTTGGATTATGCCTTGAATCGATATTCTTTGTTGGTCCAAGTTTTGAATGACTTGATGATCAAGTATTTGACACTCATCTCACATACTCCATTTGAATCTCGACCCTAAAATCTGATTGTATAGGCTATTTGAGATAAAGTTAGGATTCTAAATGAGCTTGGGTCTAGTTATTTTATTTTTTAGAATAGTGTAAATTTGGGTTGTATTAGTCTATCTTTCTCTCTATTCTTAGAGGCTACGAAGAGTTGTTAACCTGAAGTGCATTGTGAGTAAAATAGTGTGTCACGTAATTCTATAGAAATAGTGTAATAATTCTATTAAGTAAGATTGTAGTAATACACACATATGAAACCTAATTAGCTCAAGTCTATAATCACAGTCACTCCCGTTACAGGTAGAGGCATTGTGGCTCCGCTTGCGTGGATTAGTCTAGCGCATTATTTAGGGATACATTCAAAATATCCGTCTCTTTATTTTAAGTACTTTATGAATTCCTTGTCTTAGAATTCTGGCTTGTTTGTTATAGCAAATTCTTCTACCGTTATAACAAGGTATTAGAGGCTTGGTTAGATACGCGGGAAGAAGATGGGTAATAGTATGAAATTTAGAGGTTATTTGGGAGAAATAGTTATGGATGCAATGATTAAGGATGAGGTTAGTTACGCCTCAGCTAGTAGGAAATTGTCCGCGTAGTTTTAGTTGGCGTTTAACGTGCTAATTGCCCCAACATAGTTAGGATAAATACATGGGAGAGGTATTCAATTCGGGCCGATGATGATGGAGTCCGAGGGGGTGATGTAAGCTCTTATTGTATGGAGTTGGGTCTAGTATGTCCCGAGAGGAGGCGGTCTGACAGAAAAAAGGTTTTTGAGTGGTATTGTCGTTATTGTCGATGGTGGTATGCATTTCGAAGATGACGTGGCCCTCGGTTGTTGATGCTGTATTTTTACCGATGTGTGGGTTTGGATTCAGCATCTGCTCATTATGTGTTCTAGGAGAGAGTGGTTCTCAGCGTATAAGCGAGATGGATGGTGGCATTGTTTGATAATAATTTGATTTGCGAAGGCGGGTTTTAGTTCGCTAAGTTAAAATTAGGATAGATGGTAGATTACGTACATCAAACAAAGGTTAAGCATGTACTGCATGACTATGAATTTATTATCTCTAAATACGGTGGGCAAAAGGTTTATTTCTTAGGAGAAGGTGAAGGATTGACATTCACAGATCCAGGATGTGATTACGAAAGGTGTGAAGCGTGGTACTGTATTTACAGGTCGATTTGCTATGGTATTGGGGAAAGCAGGTGGAGCGATCAAATTGTAGAGAGTCGGTAATTGTAGTGGGAGAGGGGCAACACCGATCACTTTCAGTAGAAGAAATACTCTAGTGGCTTGAAAGGGTTTTCACCCAGGCATTCATGGAGTAGCTCAACTGATGTCAGAACACTTCTGGTTTAGGTACCTTAAAGGAAGGTGCAATGATAGAGTGAAGCCAGTTGCTTTCTGGTTGTAAAACAACTCGGGGTTCTTGTGTCATCATTGCGGGTATTGAGACTATTGATGAGCTTTTATTGGAGAGAGTGCTTGAGTCGATGATCAAAGGAAGTATTTACTAAATTGACATATGGAAAAGAGAGTGCATTAAAGCCCCAGTTTCTTCTTGGTGGGATAGAAAGTAGGCACTTTTAATGAAATTGTGTAATCTCCCGAATAACAATAGCAGTAGACCAAGCTGTCAAAGACTCAAGGCTTGACTGCTGTATGCGTAGTAAAGCTCAAACGTAAAGCAGTTTAGTAGCAGGTTAATGCCAAAAACGGCACCTACGTCTGGGAAGCGATTTGCCGGTGAAGGACATTATGATTAAGAGTACAAAGCAGGGTCTTGCTCGGGCTTTCGCGTCTCTTACGCCCCTGTCTCGATCAAAATGTATAGCTCGAGGCTGCCAGGCTATGCCCCTATCCGCCCAGCTACGCTCATCTACAGTATGTAAGCTTCTGATAATCTTTCTTAGAATAAGCTATTGCAACCGGTGTGCTGAGCAGTTGTACAAAAACTAATGGAGTTTATAATGCTTATTTCCAGGTATTCGACTTCTGCTGCCCAATCCTCACTTGAAGCTCACATGGCAATCTGATATCAGAATAACTCTTTGTTTACGTCCCTTGATCATGATTGAAGCCATAATATGAGTGTAAGGCGCGTACGGCGTTATAAATATTGCTATAATAAACTCCATCTTGTCATGTCAATGAATGCTCCTTGCTTTTCCAATTAATAAATACTTGATCGATATAATCTATTTATTTTTAGACGTGCTTATCTACATTTCCTTGATTTGAAATCATTTCATAAAACACGTCAAATGCATGCTCTTACGGGATCTCAAAGTCCTCTTGAAATATGGTAACACAATCTTCCGTGAAGAGATCTATAAATTTGTGAATAGTTGCTGCACTCTGTCAAAACGGTTGGTCGTGACAATGAAACACTTGACCAACTATAATGCAGCTATGACTTTTAGTATCTATTTAGTTCTATTTTTACTTACGATTGTACATAGGGTTGATATTGTTAGCGATAGAATATCTTGATAGAGAGTTTTAGAGGTAGTCAGCGGTGTTTGGGCTAGCGTTATCAGTAATTTTGGGTAATAGGGCAATATGTGATGTGGAGGCTTGGTAAGCGATTATCTATCTCTTCTGGGTGTCGTCACGGGCCTTATTTGTACATCTGAATACTTTTCGGGGAACATACGTTTCAACGCTATCTGCGTAGCGTCGGTGCCGGGTATATAAGTGCGTTTACAGGGAGGTTTTGATTTTTCGACATCATTGAGGATTAAATTCGAGGTGGAAGTTTTGTTAGATTATTGCTTGAATCGATATTCTTGTTAGAAGTCGAATTCTTGGTAGAATTTCAATATTACTTGGGACCAAGAAAAGCATTGCTTGAAGTTGCAAGATGAGCTTGATGATCAGTATTGACTTCTATAATACTTTCTGTATTTCTATTTGAGTCGTGACATAAATACGATTGTATAATTTATTGAATAGAGAGTTATGGTTCATGAATAACTTATGTCTTTGTTATTACATTATACGAATATATTGTAGGCTAGGTTGTATTAAGTTTGTGTTTCTACATTAACTTTGAGTTACGAAGGTTATTAGCTACCTTGAGTCCTATTAGTAAAATAGTGTGTACTGGTAATTCTATTAAGAATGGTGTAGACAATAATTATAAATTAATCTGATGTAGTGATCTACGCATCGAGCTGATTTCGTCTGTAATCTCTTTGTCGTTATAGTAAAATGCATTGGGTGGTACACCCATTGAATTAGTTGTATATAAACTTATAGTAAATTAAATTTACATACACATCAGCAGCAAATGCTTATTTATCTGTTATAGTAAATTCGTTTCGCCGTTATAACATAAACTATATAGCTTTATGCTATCTTAGCTAAACCTTCCCAAAGCAATAAAGTAATAAGGAGTATATAATAATCCTTCAATTCCACTTAAAATTGTTGAAGTTTCTTGTATGAGATTAATGCATTGAAACTTGACAATTATTTTGAGATGGACGTAGAAAATATATAAAGATGGTTGAATCATAAGGTTAATAAGTTGTGAAGCATTACTACCACTTTGCAGAATAAACACCTAAAAGCTCAGGATACTGAATAACATCAACAACTTCATTTGAAGGCTGCATGCTTGTCTGAAAGCTGTTGTAAAATGGCTGAAATCTTTGAGACTCTTCAAAACCCTCAGCTTGTTGAGAAATCCTTTGGGTTTGCCTATCCATGAAAAGGCCAAAATGATCATTTTCTTCAAAACCATTCTTCTCATTATTCTCCATTCCAAAAGTAGAAAAAGTATTCATTGCAGGCTCTGATGACTTGACCGTTGACTTTGGGAAAAACTTTTGTATCACTTCCTCTAGCAACCCAGTATCAGAGGGTTCTGTTGCAAAAAGGTCCATAGTTTGATCACTTTCTTGATTTCCATTAGGAATATTTTGATTTTCAAACGTTGTTGAGTTCATATCTGAGCTGGAAAATCTATCAGAGGAAATGTTTGTAGAGTTGATAGAGGTTTTACTTGAATGACTCTTCAAGAAAGAGCTTGAGCTTGAAGAAGAAAGGTGGCCATAAGATGGTGTAGTATTAACAAACGAGCTTGGAGTGCAAATGGAAGAATTAGCAGAGGAATGTGTTGAATTTGTTAAAAGACCATGCAAGAGAAGCATATTAAGAGAATTTTGGTTGTTTTTCCTTATTATCCCAGAAATGTTGTCCATGAAAGAAGAGTTTGTGAAGGTAGATGAAGATGAAGATGATGAAATGAAGGGATGAGATGATTTGTTGTAGTGAAATGAACGGAGGAGATTCTCAGTTGAAGGGTGATGAGAAGTAGAGTAAACAAAGTTGGTTCTTGCTTTTTCACCTCTCATAGTTCTTGCAGCACAATCATAAGCATAGGCAGCTTCCTCCGCCGTGTCGAATGTCCCCAACCACCGTCTCTCTTTTGAAATAGGGTCTCTTATCTCAGCCGCATAACGGCCCCAGGGACGGCGGCGTACGCCTCGGTACCTTGGAGGGGTGACACCTGGAGTGGAAGAGGTTTCTTGCAGAGGTCTCTTGTGGGAGGTGGTAGAAGAGTTGCTCCTACGTCTGGAGTGGTTGGATGTGGTGGTGGTGGTGGGTTGAACAATGTGGTTGGAGATGAAACCATTGAGTCTTTTCATTGCATCTTCCATTCTAGGTTTTGGAAATATGTGTACAATCAAGAAAGGGGGGTGTCTAGAAGAATACTCCGTATAGTATGAACTGAAACTTGAGTGGAATTTAGTACTCAGATTGAAAAAGAAAGAGAATAAGAATGGAAGTAGTGATATGATGATGATTCTCAAGACTTTAGTAGATGTTACACAGATTGTGATTCTTTTCTTATCTGATGATGGTCTATTTATAGTGTTGAGTTGCTCTGATGTGTGTGCATGTGTGAGAGAGATCAGATAGAGATGTGAGGACTGGGGACTACTTCTACTTTCTAGTTATTACCATGTTTTTTTATGTTATGTGACATGGGTAATGGGTTGGCAAGTAAGATAGCTCAGTAAATTAGGCAATGATCGAAAGGAAATTGTATTTATGTATGTAATGG
The DNA here is from genome assembly GCA_019722365.1 of Lithospermum erythrorhizon. Classification (NCBI taxonomy): domain Eukaryota; kingdom Viridiplantae; phylum Streptophyta; class Magnoliopsida; order Boraginales; family Boraginaceae; genus Lithospermum; species Lithospermum erythrorhizon. The sequence goes on along the minus strand of JADFUC010000870.1, from coordinate 114,473 downwards.
CATGCATTTCATTTGGAACCAAATAGGGGTGCATATAATTCCACGCTAAACTCTTCCAAGGCAAAAATTTTGCCACATTTTATCCGTATCAAATGTACTAATATGTGTCCAATTAAATGTCTAACAATTACACACTCATGCTCTTAAAAAGTGGTTTATCAGTGCATGAACTACACACGCAAAGTACTTCTGAGCCTACATTATATAAACTCGCTAGAAAACTTTTATATTTTATTTGGGTAATTAATTTATAAAAATATTTATGTTAAGAAATTATTAGAATATACAATTAAAAATCCAGTACATGAAGTGCGTGCTCGTCAACTAAATCGGTATGGATCGTGCACACTCGGTCTAAAAACGGGCATATAATAAATATTTGAATTGTCCACTTCAATATGTGCTCCACACACTGAACATAATTTTATTTATGTTAATTTCTTTTATAAATATTAACTAGTTAAATCAATATCATAAATAATTAATATATTTTGTTTGAGTAATTAATTTGTGAAATTATTTGAGTTAGGTAATTATTAGAATATGTAATTATAAATTAAGTACGTGGAATGTCCACTAGTTAAACAATTAGATGCCTTTGGCGTGTCTATTTAGTTAAAAGCAGCAGGTGTATAATAAATATTTAAAATTGTGCGCTCGGTGTGTACTCCCGCTGAAGCTAGACGTATTTTTTATATTTTCAAATTATTATCTTAATTTTAATGAATTATAATATTTTAATTAGTTATTTATATTATTTTTTATTATTTATCTTTGAAGATAATAATGTTAAATTGAATATTTATATTTTGTCAAATTTCTATATTTATAATGTTAACGTAATGTTTGTCATGTTTAGAATCTTATATATTGAGTTAGTTTTCATGAATAATTGTATTTATGTAAATTTCTTATGTTAATTTTTTTTATTTTACAAAATTTATTAGTTAAATTATTATCCTAAATAATTAATATATTTTATTTGAATAATTAATTTATTAAATTATTTGTGTTAGGTTATTATTAGAATATGTAATTATAAATCAAGTACGTGGAATATGCACTGCTTAAACAATTATTGGGCACATGGCGTGTACACTCGTTAAAGAAACCAGTGTATAATAAATATTTAAATTGTGCACTCCAGTGTAGTTTTATATTTTAAAATTATTATCTTAATTTTAATGAATTATAATATTTTTATTAGTTATTTATATTATTTTTTATTGTTTATCTTTGAAGATAATAATGTTAAATTGAAAATTTTTATTTTGTCAAATTTTCATATTTATAATGTTAAAGTAATGTTCGTCATGTTTAGAAATATGTTATGCACGCTTGTGGTAACTTTGAGTACATGTTACACACACTCTATGTAACTTTGAGTACACACATGTGTTATCTTGTAAGTCTAGTGTATGAGTCTCGTAGAATTTCCATTGTGAATACGTTAAAAAAAAGCTAAAATAATCAGATATATGTATCTTATGCACGTTAAGTAGTAACTATGAGTACATATTTGATATGCTCGCTGAGAACGAGAATCTGAAAAAATTTGTGCCCTATACAAACCAAGCCTTGAAAATAGGCTTGACCATCAAATAGTAACACAGGAACACAGCCTTCCTCGCTCGTCACCAAATAATAAACACATTAACAATGTAACATCACTAACATGCATGCACACATCTCTGCTATGCACATCTCTGCTGCAGATTGTGATAATATGTAGATAGTAAGATAGAGTACTACTTGAACATGATATTTTTTGTTAAGAAAATACATGTGATAGATCATAGATGTGGTTATACCACTTGGTTCGAGTGTGTTGTTGTTTTTCTTTTTTTGATAATTTATTTTGAGTGTATTGTTAACAACTGATAATAATGAATAAACTTAGGTACCAATAATTTTGGAGTTTTAACCTGTGTGTACCAAATTTTTGGGTGCATCACGCAAAGTTAATTGTGAAAATGAGTCGGATAGTGAATCTGAGGTATGCTTTTAGTCGCAATAGTGGCAATATTGTCTTTGGTCGATAGTGACGATGTTGTCTTTGGTCACGATGATGACGTATTTATTCTTGGCTTTGATCAATAATAGTATCTGATTTTTGGGGACGAAAATCTATTGATTATGTATTTATCGAGGCCAAAGTCTTCACGTTCTTCTTATTAGGGATAGAAATTAATTAGTCTTTCATTTATCACGGGATAATTTGACAGTGCTTTGTACCAAAGGGAGCAAATTGCGTAATGAATTAAGATAGTAGCGTCAAGCTAGCGACTTTTAGTCAAATGAGTGTTCTGCGGATTCTGAGTTGAGTAAAAGTAAGTAGACGCGAATTGTGTTTGGTCACAAAGTAGCGTTTTTCCTTAAATCTTGTGGGATGAAGTTAAAGCGGACATTGGTTTGGGGGATCGAAGTCTTGACTTTGGTGCGAAGGAACTAAAATCTGTTTTAAGTGGTAGATTACTTGAAATGTTGGTTTGGGGATAGAAATTCTGTTTTTGTCTGCATTTATGGAAGCCCAAAAGCTGCCTACTGATCTTGAAATTTATTGAAAATCGAAATGCGACGATCTTGCTTACGAGGACCATTTCGATCATTATCTCATAAGTTAGTTTACAACTTTATTCTAAAACTTGCTTGATAGCTGGCACAGTGGCACTCCGACGTAAGCAGTAATGAGTTATTGGACAATTATAGGCCAACATATCAGCATATGGCCCAGGATATATTCTCTTTCGGCCGGACGTAGTCAGTGGTAAAAGAAGCGAAAGTGTTAAATGTTGGCGAGCTTTAGAACAACTATGCGGTATAAGGTTCGAATTCAGCGCTGAAGTGGCCAGTCTAAATATTGAAATGATTTAAAGAAGTTAAGATTCACTTGCGAAGCCCAGGTTGAGGCCGCATTCTGGTCATATCAGCCAAAATCAAGGCGAAGCGCAAAATGGCCGCTAATATACTTTCTGAGGCATATATTCTCTTGTGTTTAGAGCCGGGCATCAAATGCATCTACATCAGATATAAAGAAAAAAAAAGTACTCTTATTAAAATATTGCACTGTTTCAAAATTGAAGTGCCCAATTTCTGTATTACACGTATAAGAGTACTTAATGAATGTTAGATGGGATGAAGTTATTCTAATTGAGGACAGCAATAACTATATACTCATACATTAGCCACCGTGAGCTTGATTTATTAGTTAATTTTATTTTAATCATGATTTTGCAATCATCATACTCCGTAATTTTGGCATCGACTATATAGAATAATGCACATTAATGTAGAACACATTTATTCGTTAAAAAGCTAAAAGCGAAGTTTGAAAATTGAATATTTAAAAGCTGAATTGTAACTAAATTTAAATATTAAAAATATTTAGTTGTTTGATAACGGTCAGAAAGAAAAACTAGTGAGTTGAATTAATGACTTTTTATACCCTCTCTATTTCATTTATTTATATAAATCATATATTAAATAAATATCTGACAATAAATAAATAAATTATAAATATTGTTAATATGAATAGAATAAATATGATTACTAAAATACATTATTAGTATTATTAATTAATTATTATAATTATTATTTATTAATTATTATAATTATTATAATTATTATAGTTATTATTATCATTAATTATAATTATAATAATTATTATTATTATTATTATAATTATTATTAATTATTATTATTATTAATTATTGTTATTATTAATTATTATTATTAATTATTAATTATTATTATTATAATTATTATTTGTACTTTATTTTATTATTTTATTATTATTTATTTATTATTATTACTTTTTATTAATTATTTTTCATTTTTTATTATTATTATTATTACATTATTATTATTTTTATTTTTATTATTAATTTTGGTAATAGTCTTTAGTGGTATTTCCTTGATATCGTGCTGATCCCGGAAACGTCCTCGCTTCCGAGGCTGAATATTACATAGCATGTTAGGAGTGAGCTATGGGTTTGAAATAGCATAGGATTGGGCATGTTGCACAACTTGGTAAAAAATAAACCGACCTAAATCGAATGAGGCCACGAATTACTTTTTATCGTATATAGAACCACGCTTGTGATTCAAAGCCTATTAGTATGAGTGGTAGGAACGATTATCAACATGGCTATTTTATGAAGCACCGCATACTAAACACTCAGTTTAGAGGAAGGAAGGCCATTGTTAGGCCAAGTGTCAATGGCAACCCCGGTTAACACTTTAACAATGTTTGACAATTGCAAATTATAGCCCGTGGCGAATTTAGCTTTCTCTGAAGTAGTCATTAATAATTCTTGGAGAGAAGTGTAATAACCCGTTATAAAATAAAAAAAAAAAAAATTAAATTTCGGTCGGCGGCGGGATCCGGGGATAGTATAAATAATTTCGATAATATTACCCCGATAGCTCGATTAGCGTGATTTAGAGCCTATGAGCTTCGTAATGCGGTTTTCTTGACTTAAGAGATAAGTAATAAATGCTTCATCTTATCGAACCAAAACACAAAATATCTTTTCCATTAGCAGGCGTTGGCGAGACGCTTCCCACTTGAGCAAGACAAAGATTTTTCTCTTCCATTTCTTCACTTTTATTTGCATATAAAGATCCTGAGTCAATTATTAAGGTTTCCCAGCGTCTTTCCCTACTGATTTTGAGGTAAGAAAATAGGCGTTTTGGTTGATTTTGAGGAGTTGACTTTTGGTTGACTTTTACATAATTCAATTTTATGATGAGATCTTAGTTTGTTATGGATGCTATGATGTATATAGAAGTGATGAATTAGATTCCCAAATTCGTTTGAGGATGTATGAATTGAGTTGACTTTTCTAGGTTTGGTTGACTTTTGGGGTTGATATTTTTTTATAAGACATTAAATGTGTAGGGAGTTTAATTGAGGGGCCTTGTGTGGTTGTTGTGATGTTAAAATGGTAATTTAAAATTGATTAAAGGGGGTTAGGTTGAAAAGTATTATTTCAGTTGAGTTATAATGATATTTTAGGAATTATAGGTTGTTAATTATGGACTTGAGGATTTAATTAGAATGACTTATAAGTTGATTTGAAATGTTAAAGTAATAAGGTGGAATTCTAGCGGGGAGGTTGATTGGGTTGTGTCCGACGGGATTATTAATTCGTTGTTTTATCGTCGTTTAGGCCGAAACTTGCAGAAATAGTTCATTTAAGAGTTGGTAGCGTGTCTTAGAGCCTTAGTATTGTAGTAAGTTTTGATTATACTTTAAAGGTGTTTTGTTGGGCGTTGATCGTGGTAAGGCGGTGCGCCCGATTGTGTTAGCGGAAGTTTTGTAGTGAGCTAGCGAGAGGTGAGTACTTATCTACATGGGTGTTCTTTGCGTATTTACTTAATTGTGTGAACATGTTATTATGTTATGATTCACGTGATGTGTATACATGTAATTGTTTGTATGATTATGTGTGATTCATTTGTGTGAGCCATGATATGATTATGTGATTATAATGCGTGAGCGTTGAAGATTGTTTGAGGTAAGTAATGGGCTTGAACTCTGACTTATATTTAGATTTCGTGGCATGCATTGTTGTTGTATTCTTGTGGCTTGTCGGCGTATGTATTTAAATGGCCTTGTCGGCGTTGTGTGTTTGACCTACGATTGTGAGATGTTTAGGCATGTGCTTGGATATTGTTTGGGATGCAAGTAGTTGGTTATTGAGAGGTGATGGTTAGAGTTATGTATGACTTGAGGTGACTTGAGTATCGAGGATTTGACACATGTTGGGATGATTAGAGGTTAGGTGACTCTCTCCTTTCACTTACTTGCGGGATATGTGGCCGCTATTGGCCTTATACTATGGTATATAAGGCGGTATGACTCTTTTGATCAACAACGTGATGCGTTGTCGATTATTATTTTATCTTACGGTATAGATAATGCGGTTTGGCATTATGCTACGGTATAAGAGCGGTGGGAGTCTTTATGATCACTTTGTTGTGTGCATTAATCGGTGTGTACATCACATGGGTATGGCATGCGGTTTTGGCTTATCTTCGGTATAAGGCGGTGTTTATTAGCGGTTGATCCGTTAAATGCGGGTAGACGGATTGAGTATATGCGGCATTTTAGAGGATTTGTTATATTTGTGGAGATAGAGATAGAAGGTGATGGTAGAGTTATGATGTTGTTGAGTCTATGATTTTATTACAGGTATTTGTGCCTTATTGAGACCTTCCTATTATATCTTGACATGTTATACTGAGACGCTTCTTTGGAATACTATTGTATGATTTTATTGGCCGATCTGGATATATATCGCTAATTTATTCATGTTGGAGGCTATTATAATATTTATGCGTCTCGTTAAATATGGTAAGTTCACCCGTGTGTTAAATGTTCACTAACGCCCGAGCTTACCCGCACCGTATGGGCGGCATTTTCATTGTGAGAGGTTGACGGGCGATTGAGTCAAGAATCTTTGTTTGGGGAGTTTTGTTCTAGTGGCTAGAGTGAGCATCGGGTGGCGAGAGGATCCTGTAGTCACATTTTTTTATCAATGTTGTCAAGTTGTTTTTTTATTGTTGTGTACTTTATTTTCAAACTTTAGCATACAATGCGACGGTTGTCACTTTGTATTTTAGTCTGATGCCCATTCTCTTTGTAGCCTTGCCGGCATTCTTGTTATTGGGATATGTTGTTTATATATAAGGTGGGTTGGTTAGATATCACCTGATGGATTTGTAAATTTTAAATTGTTATTATTTTGAGAATATTAGTAAATCAAAATTTTATGTGAAAGCAGTAGTTTTTAAAGGCGGAGTAGATCCGTCGAGTTTGACTACGAATTACGGATTATAATGATTCTCCCCTGAGGAGGCAGGCACAGAGCGGTCATTCTGAGAAGTCCCTCTTGTTTCTACTTTAGTGCGGTTCTCATTCATTACCAGGAAACTTCCACCGCGCTTCGCCTCCTGCTGCATCCGGCCAACATCCTGAGTGCAGTCATGGAGCCTGCTTCACGAGCATCTCCTCGCTTGTGGTTCCATGTTCGAGCAACCATTAAATCATCGATAACTAATTTGAGTAATAGATGGAGGCTACTTCCTCTTCTTCTACGACCTCTTGTCTGACCCGCTTACAGCTCGCCTCGACCTTCCCTAGATTTAACGCGTCTCTCCTCGCTACACTCAACTTCTTCAGGCTGAAGAAGATTCTGACATCGGCTTACTCTTCTTGTGCTTCCTTTTTCTTGGATTTCTTAACCCGACCCGGCATCATGAGGATTACCTCACAGATATAGAAGCATCCATTAGTGTCGGTAACACCTCGTCCAGCAGATGGTTTCGATATTTCAGCGGTCTCGGTATGCTTGTTAGTGACACTTGGTATCGAGACCGTCAGCGGCCTTAGTAGTCACGAGGCTCTATATCAGCTGACACTTGGTATGTCGGTATCCGTACATGATATGATGTCTTTGAGTCATCGACAGATAGTCTCGGCGCATCTCATCTGAGGAATGGAATCCTTGTCTGTTCAGCGTGTCACCGGCCTTTGGGATCGGCATTCGCGCCAGCTTTGATGTTTGGTACCTCCATCTTCGGTCACATTATCGACATGTGGCAATGCATCCCGGCCAGGGTATCCTTTACTAACGTCATCAACGGTTATCAGACACAATCAAAGGCTCAGCGATGCTTTACCCATGGTGTCTTCCCGGCATTAATGGGCAACAAATGGTACGACACGTCTTGACTTGACATCATAATGACAAAAGTCGATATTTCTTTCTTGACAATTGGAGCAACCTCTCTTCCGGTAAGTTCTTATGCTTACGCATCGGTTGATCGTCATATGCATGTCCATAGTGTTGCCGAAAAGCTTACATCCACGAATACAGAAACTTGTCTTGTTTAAAGAGAGAAGAACCCGAGGCGCTTCACGATGACAATGCAAAAAATGCCCAGTCCGCTGCTAAAAATGAGATGGATGAAGGGAGTGATCGTGACGCGTATGGTGGAAAACGTGCTAATCAGATAATTCAAAAACAAGCCGGATCCATGCAGGCAAGCATACACCCGGTAGATTTGAGAGTTTTTGGAGTGGGGATAGTGTATACGATTGAAGATGATGTATTTATTTTATTTTTATTTAATTAATTAAAATTGAGTGGGTGGGTTAAGAATTATGTGTAGCTGAGTTAGTAGTTAGTTAGAGGAGTGAGTGAGTTATTTGAATGTTATTTGCCTAAATTGCCCTTTTAAAAATTGATTTTGGCTTCGAAAGTATAGGTGTCACGATTTTGAAAAGTTCAGGTGCCAAAAATGCAGTCCAGGTGCCTATTTGAAAGGTTGAATAGTTCGGTACTATTTGAAAGGTTGAATAGTTAGAATGCACATTTGAAATAATTTAGATTAATTCAGTGCTGTGTCCAAATTTAGCCTATTTATTAACATATATAATTTTTATTTAATTCACAATTATTATAGCAATTGAAGGACAAGTTGAAATTAATATATTTTGATATATTTTTCACTTGATAATTATCGATTCGATCTTAGATAGTGGGATCAAATTACAGTTTAGTCCCAACTAGTTACACGATTTCAAAATAGTCTCAAAATTGGTACAAATAATGTTATCATATATATGGCCCCTGGCCAGAAAATTTTGCATATTAGTTCCTATTTTGCTGAGATTCTGGCTTGAGGAATGAATGTAAACTTATCATGTTAGGACAAATGTATAATATTTATATCACTTTGAGTACTAATTTAAAATAATATAACTATTTGAGACTAAACTGTAATTTGATCCCAATATTTGAGACCAAATCGTCAATGAACTCACCTCCTATAAGATTAAATCAGAGAGTACTTTTTAGGTATATTTTTTGTTGATGCTTTGCAATAGAGAATATTATTCTCGAGAGAGGTTCTCTCAACACATGCAATTACAAATATACTCCATCTCTCAACACAATTAATAATCCATAAATAATTCAAATGTTAATAATTGATCACCAAATAATGTAATTACAAGCAAGTTGTTAACCAAAACAAATGTCGGCCTCATTAAGAAAAGTCTCTTTCGAACAGATTATTGATGTTCCCAGTTGGGCATGTATGGGGTGTATATATAAGAAACCCTAATCAAAACATTGAGACAAACTTTTCTGCAGCTAATAAAAATGCTGTTACTACTCAAACCTAGGTGGTAGAAGCTAAAGGTACACACATGCACAGCTTTGTTTTAATTGTCTTACGGCTAGCTCGTGTGATGGTTGACTTTGTCCCAAAATTTCACAGCAATATTTAGGACAGAATTTTGTTATTCATCATAAATTATTACTCCCTTTAACAAAAATCGACTTTTTACATGTGAGATAAATTTTAAATTTTTTAATTATTTTTTAATTATATTATTATAAAAATTAAAAATTTAATATTTAAAAGACAAAACCAATTATATAAATTTTATATTTTAAAATATTAATAATTGATAATTGAGATTCGATTTAAAAAATTAACGTCAATTGTTTTGAATTAGATATGTTAATTTATTAAGGTGAATAGAATACAAGACTACATACAGGTGTATATCCATCAATAAAACGTGTATTCTGTTTGAATGAATCGAACCGGATCGAATTTTCTCTAGTTTGAATTTGGTTCGATAATTATCGAATTGAATCGAATCTTATTGTTCAAATTTTATGTAGAATTGATGTGTCTCATCACATCATGTATAAAATTTATCAAGTTGAATCGAATCAAATCTTTCTCAAATTTAGTCGAACCGTTATCAGGCTTCACTCCTATTCGACCAATAATATATTTAGGGAGAAAGAAAGAGAGATGATAATGTCTGAGGGTAGGCGTGCAAAGGAACCTGCTTCTATGCCTTTGCTTTACGATGCATCTGATTTATAGAGGTAAATCATAGAATTCATAGCAGACACACCCTCTGGTGCATTTATATATCTTGTACTACTCCTAATCTCATCAATGGGAGGTATAAGTAGCGTTCCCCGTTCAAGATTATGGTATTTTATGATTTACCTCACAATACAAATCAAGGTAAAACCAATTTTTAAGTTAGAAGTTTATGTATTCTTTAGAAATAGTACGTCTTTGGAAAAAAGTATATATATATCTTGAAAATAGTCTCATCCACAAATCAGGGACAAACGTAAACTGCCATATTCATATGAAAATCCTATATAAAAATATACTAGCTTAATTAGATTGTTAAGCAAACTTACAACCAATGTTTAATTAGATACCACAAAAAAGTAGAGTTTATTATTTTCTCATCGTCCATAAATTAATTCCAGCATTATTCCTTTATTTTTCACAAAGAGTATTGGTCCGTAGATGATTGAAAGAAGAATATAATGACGTTGGTGCATGAAATGGAAGAGCATGCAGGTGCTTTCTCGTGTACAACAAGTAACATTGATAGATGATAAGATCCGCCGCCGAATCAGTGGATATGTTTGTCCCAAATTAAACAAGCTTCAAACCTGATATGTTTGCTTCTCCTTTTTACCACAAAACTTGTCCTTTCTTCTACGTCAACCACATACATAGCATACCTACAGTATATCCTTTTATTCTTGTTATGTAGTCGACCTCACGTCAAACTGGCAGATGAAAGGCAGTATTATTGTTACTAATCTTTATTTAATCTTGTATCCTTTATTGCCCGAGATCGAGCGAAGCGAAGCGTGGCGTCGATAATCGACACGACGATATTCGTGCGGCGGCGGTCACACGTCGATATCGCCTAGTTTTTATGCTAACTTAAAGCGAGGCTAACGGTGTAATCAACGCGTTTGGATTAAGACTTGACGCTATCCGACGTGCCTTTTTAATTTTGATTTATTTAATACCGACGCTAAGCGTAAGTCATGCCATATTTTAATTTCCTTTTGATTTATTTAATACGGCGTAATCCGGCCAGCTTCGCAGTGTTTTGATTTTTGATTTATTTTAAACTGACGTTGTGTTTTGTATTTAATTTATTTTTATTTATTTAATACACGAAGCGTCAAGTAGGCCTTGAACTTGGATAAAATGTTTTGAAGATCGGCCTTCTTTGCATTCGTGGTTTGAAGCCCGGCGCCACCCGACCAACGATATTGTAATAACTTGCGTTCCATATGTGCATTATTATAATATTGAGATTGGGGTAGAAGTTAAGTTTATATTCGAGTTGTGTTATTTAACCGAGGCGAGAAGCTAGGCAAAACAGCGAGACCAACAACTCTAGAAATATCTTTTGACTCCCGTATTGCTGTCGTATGGCTACAATCCCACGAGCCCGCCTTGCCAACTGGAAGGCGAACCTGCTTGCTCCCACTTTGATTTTTTCAATTTTCTTGGTGGAATCTTGTTTCAATTCACTCCATGTCTTGTGCTTAATCTACCGATCCTTAGGTATGATTTTACCTTGAATCTCGACATTTTTAGTATAGTTGACCATTTTTATAGGTTGACTTTGTGTTGACTTTTAAATTTAAGGAGATTTTAAGACTTTATATGGTATGAATGTTACATCTAAGCTTAGATATTGTGACTAGAAGTGATTATGGTTGATTTAGTGATTGATATGTGTGGAAGTTATAGTTGACTTTAGGTTGAGAGCTTTTCTCAAATCGAAACTTTAGTTTCAAAAGTATGTTAATGGACTTTAATGGGAGATATTTTGGAGTATGGGTTGTGACTTTTGTGTGGTTGGTAGAGATTATGTAATTTTAGTTTGGGTAAGTGAGTAGTATTTGGGGTTTTTGGAATTTAGGTGGTTAATGATGGATATATTTGTTTAGAAAAGTCGATTTTGGGTTGAATAGAAGTTGTTTAAAGTGTTAGTGTTTGGAGGGAGTGATGGCCGATTGGGTTGGGAAATGTGATGCTTTCAATGCGTTTTATTAGTCGGTTTAATTAGCATAGTAATCTTTCACCTTAAGTTATAATTGCTAACTAAAGCGGTTGTTAAGTTGAATAGATAATTAAATAGAGTTACTAATATGGTAGTAAGTAGTAATTATATCTGCAAGATTGTTTTGATTAGGCGTTGGCGTTGGAAGAGGCACGTGGACTAATTAGGCGGTATTATTTCTTAGCCAAGGTGAGTATTTATCTCACGGGTGTTAATTAACTACTTGATTATGGATATGTGTGTGTACTTGTATTTAAATTATATATTTGAATATGAATTGTAGGTTGAGTTGTTGGGTTGTGTACGTAGTGCATGAGTCGTATAGGTGTTTTGAGGTGATGTTGGAGTCGTATTAGGAAGAGTTGTATATGGGTTGAGGATGTATGTTAGAGTTGTATTATCAGGTATTTACTTATACCTCGTTATAAGTCATTGTTTTTGAAGGCCGTACCTCGTTCTGATTCGATAAACATATAGAAGCGGAAGCTTAAGTTTCTCCTGCAGTTGGTGAGTTATATGCGCGTGGTGTAAAATCAGGATTTATATTGGGATTCTTTGAGTTGGTAGAGTTGTTGAGTGATAAAATTTGTTGCGTTGATAAAGAGTTGCGTTAATAAAGTTGTTGGAGTTGATTGAGTTCTTTGAGTTGATTAGTTGTTGAGTTGTGATGTCGTCATCGAGGTTATAGAGAGTAAGTTGAGGGATTGTCGTATATTCTGATCTTTCTTGAAATGTCACGTATGTGTGTGTTGATTGTCATTATCTTGAATGTTATGCTAGTGGCAGATTTATGAAGCATCATGTAAATGATAATGAAATTGCTAATGCCTTCGTATTAGGATCTTAAGTTGAATAACATTATATACTGCACACACACCTATTATAGATATCAACTATTTTTGATGCAGTATGCGTGATTGGAGGTTAATTTAAATTTATTGATATATATTCACTCGGCTTAGCGACTTACGCCTGACCCGTATGGTAAATTTCATTGCTAGGTTGACATATGGTGGTAATTTCATACTTCGGGCTTGTTCGGGTGATTGTCTTTAGAGCTTAGGTGGCGGTGTAGCGATTGATCCTCGCGATCTCATTATTTTGTTTAGATTGTAGTTCGGGTTGTCTATAAAGTTGTTATTTTGGGATTTAATTTGTTGTATGTTGATTTTTGTACTTGGGAGATATGTTGTATGTTGGTTGCTCTTCTGTGGTTAGGAATACCACGATGGATTCTTTTTCTTAAAAATTATTTTTGTCTGTTGCATATTGTTTTATTGAGTTGTTTCAAGACATGTGTCTTTTTTAAATTTGAGTAAATCAGTGATTGGTGACTCACAATTGTCAAGTTTGGGGCGATTAACCTCGGGCGTCTGACGCAGAGTAGTCGCAATCTTCTTCGTCAGTCTAACGCCAACAAGGCCATAAAACACGCATTTTCAGATTCAAATTCAATTAATATTAAAAAAACATCCCGCAATTCAACTTCAATTCCATTGAATCAAATCGAATTCGATCTAATTCAAACTTCGAATCTAATTCAAACTCAAATCATTCAAACTCAATTCAATTCAATCCATTGATTTGATTCAAACTCAATCTAATTCAAACTCAATTCAATTCAATTCAAATCTAATTTAAGCTTCGATTACAATTGAACTCAATTCAATTCATATCGGTCGATCTAATGGAAACTCAATTCAAACTCAAATCTAATTCAAACTCAATTCGATTCAAAATCGAAATCTAATTCAAACTCAGTTGATTTAATTAGATTACCAACAATTCCAATTAAGCAGATTCAATTATCCAATTCAATCGATTAAACCTGACTCAATCGATTCCCCGATTAAACCTGATTCAATCTAACTAATAAGAAGCCGAATTAAACTTATAACTAAACAAATTAAAATGAATAAAACATAATTAAACAAATTAAAATGAATAAATTTGAAATAAGCAATTAATCACAATTAAAGAAACGAATTAAATTTATAATTAATCTATTAAAAGCAAATTAAAATATAATAACTATTTGCAAATTATATTTAAAACAAATTCGCAATTAAATCATAATAAAACATGAAGCGACAAACAATTAAATATCTGACATGTAATTAAAACAATAAACCGGTTTTTTTAAACCATTTTACACTTTTGCGAAGAAGTCGATTAGGAAGGGGAAGAGGATGGCGTCGGTTAGGAGGGGGAGGAGTGGCGTCATTTAGGAGGGGGTGTCGTCGGGTGTTGGGCGTCGATGTGTTCTTCCGTCGAAGGGGGGTGGGGCTAATTAAAAAATTGCGAGAAAAAATAAGTGGTAAAATTTAGGGTTTTTATACTTGAACCTGTCGTTGGGAAATAGCGATTTTTTCGTTAATTTTCGAAATTCACAAAGCGGTAAAATTAACCCAGGCTCATGGCTGTAAAATCGATTAAGCGAGCGAAAATCTTGACATGTACGACAACTCGCGGCATGGCGATAAAGTTATCGGCCTTGGCATTAGCCGGATTTTCTAGTAGTGTGTATTCAATTTCAGTGTAAAATAGTACTGTGATAACTAAAATATAGATACAATGTATTGATAAAATTATAATTTTATTGACATTATATTCAATGAAATAGTAGAATTTATTTACAATATCTAGAAAAGAGTGTACCAAAATTATAATTGACATTGTGAATTTTTTATAGAAAATGAAGCATGTATTGTCTAAAATACCTCAAAAAGAAAGAAAAAAATATGTTCCGTATATTATAAAATGATATCATTTGTATTTTTTATTATTAATGAATCATTTAATAAATAAAAAAGTTTAATAGGCAGATTCCAACTTTTCACCGTTCAAGTTGTATGTAGAAATTGGAATGAATGAATTAGTAGAAGATAAATTTAAAAAAAAAAACATAACAAAAATAAACAATAAAAGTCATATTACTCCTCGAGCCTAAATCCTAGTTCCTCCACTGACAAAAGCTATTCCGATTATATACTACCAAAAGAGTACATAAACGTATCTGCCTTCACTAATTTTGCAGTTTCGAATAGAGATTCCCATGGAGATCATACCAAAAGATGCAAGATTATAGTAGGTTGTGATTTCCCCCTGCAGTTGGCAAGTTACTGATGAGAACTTAATGGAGGGTGAAATTTATTTGGCCAAGCTTGCTTCTCGTGGTCTGACTAGACAGTCCATGTCGGTTTTGTTTTAGCCTTTAGTACTTGTCTTTTTTTATCTATCTTTGGTTATTATGGTAAAAAGCTTTTGTGTTCCTACTACTTCAATACTCAACATGGAATTAGGGAGTCTTACCATGAATAATAGGAATGCTGTCTTCCAAATATAAAATGAAATGCTTTTTAATAACGATAAGCAAATGTCATATAAAATATAAAAATCGTATATAGACTTTCATTTCAAAAGTTTTGTTAGCGAAAGTAAAATAATTCGTTTGAAAATTGAAATTCTCGATTGTCACATTTTGTATGCTTTGCATAAAAAGATTTTTTGATTGTGTATGCAGAATTTTCTTGGCTGTTTGTTCGTATGTTTTGCGTTAAATTTTTTTTTAAAGTGAGGTTCTCTTAAAAGTGGGGTATGCTCTACGATAAATATAATATAACTGGCATGGCGGACAATAATGGAATTCCCCTATCTGGTCATTGAATTCAAAATGATCATTTCATTTCTACAAAATACTTTTTGAAGGTGTGTACTCCGTATAATATTTCCCCATCATAACCAGGACAATTTCTCAAGATTTTGAATATATGTTTCTCAAATATTAAACCTTCATCCAACTTTGTTTACCCGGATTACCCTCTTTCTTTAACAGAAATTATTTAATACGTTTAAGATAGTAATGAAAATAAAATAGCTTAAATCATACGGAGTATGTTAGGCGTATGATATATAGTTAGTCATATTATTTAGTCGATATATTGCTTATTAGGCTAAATTATTGTATTAGGCTTAGTTAGGCTGTTTGATATTTATTGTACTAAACTCATCTCATAATTAATCGAGGGAACATTATTTCTACGTGAGTATCACGAGCGGAGTTTTATGACCACAACCTACTTATACAATATATTTTTTTTCTCGATCATGGTAGGAGCCACCGAAGACAACCCGGCGGCTCGGCGATTCGGCGGCTCTGGCGATTACTCTTCGCCCACTAAACCCCACGTCGCCCAGGACCCGTAATATACGAGTTGGCGATCTTAGGACAATATTATTACCCCGTCGTTAGCCGCGGCCACGAATTATGATGAATGGGCTCGTTCGATTAAACTGTGCTTTCGCTTTTCGTGGAGGAAAATTACTTTTCTTGAAGGTACAGAGGCAAAACCTATTGATGACCACAGCTATTTGGTAGCGTTGTATTCGGGCTTCTTGGTTCGATGGGTCTTGAGCGACGTGATCCATTCGATCAAAAAGCTAATTTCTTTTTATGATGAAGTTTATCCCCTTTGGTTGATGCTCAGCTGATAAATCTGAGCCCATTGCTACTCGTAAACAACAATTAAATCTGAACTTGCAGTGTGTTTCAGAGCACCGTCCGTATGTCGAAGTATTTTGGGAAGTTACAGCCTTTACATGTGACATTGCAGACAATTGATGAATATGCGCAGAGAGGCGTTATCATGATTTTATGTATGGGTTAAGCGAAGTAGGCTTTCTGGGTTCTCTTGATCATTTTTGAATGCTCGGGACCGCTTTGCCTTCTGGATCACGGCTTATCAAAAAATCGAGGAGGGAGGAATCTCAGCGCATAAATCGAGTGATACTTCAATTGGGAATGAATTTGTTGCTTCTTGCCTTGCCCAGTCCCAGCTTCGCGGATGGGTGATTATGGGGATAAATCTAAATTGTTTGTACTGCTGCGAAAGCAAGGGCCGCGACATCACGACTGTAGCGATATTGGGTATACGGGTGGTGGGAGACCGGAACCGTAAGGGAGGTCGATCTGTGCCCGTGTTCTCAGGCTAGAGGCAAGGGAAGTTGGGGCGGGGACCACGCTTTGGATTCGAGGAGGAGGGTGCAGGCTGCTAGAGTTGTCCTATTATGTCCCGGATCAATGGCAACGATTAATGAGTCTTATCGGTAATCACAAAACACACATACATACGAGCGTTTGATGGGCAAGCCAACTATTTTGTCTTGGATTTTTTTGAGTACGGGGGCATTTGTTAAATGCGGCCCAGTACCATGACTGATTAGTTGACCAGTTTGATGATATTCCGTGTCCTCTTACATTACCCGATGGTAGTGTCATTTAAATACACTTTCGCTTGAGTGGTAGTGTTGTGTTGTACCTTCGTTGATATTAAGAAATGTTTTTATATGTACCATTTATGCGTTACGCTTGATTTCGATTTAGGTTCTTTGCTTGAAACATTATGCGACATTTTATTTATTTCCCTTATTTTGTGTGCTTTGTTCGGACAGCGAAGTGAGAGGGCGGTGATGGAGGCGAGGTAAGCGGAGGGGTGGACTCTATTATTTCTATGAGCCTGGCTGAACTTCAAGGCCTGCTGTGAGTTCGGACACACCGGGTGGAGCTTTGGCATAGTAGATTGGGGCCTTATACGGGCGGTTATAAAATCTTTACCGTTTGTATTATTAGTAGTAGTAATCACTTGTGTTTTGAATAAGTCTTGTAAGACATGTCGTCCTTGTTAAACGTACTGGATGTATTTTTTGATAATTTTAATAAAGCTACTCGGTGTTTGAGCTTATCCATTGTGATCTTTGGGTCCACATCATTGCTCCCTCGTTTGTGGTGCCAAATGTTCTTGCGTTGGTAGATGAAGTCATTCGCTTTGAGAATTTGTTTGTTAGTCTGTTAAGCTGATAAAACTGAAGTATATGATGTTTTTTTGAAATTTATAGCTATGGTGAAACGTCAATTTAATTTGGATATTTGTCGAGTTCGAAGTGATAATGGGACCGAGTTCTTAAGTCTTAAACCTTATTTCTTTCGCGATATTTTGTTTCGGACCTCACCCATTGGCCATTTTACCCAGCCAGAGCAGACGGGTAGAGAGGAAACATCGACATATACTTAATGTTGCAGGCGGTAATGTGTTTGAGGACCATCTGCCGATTTTTGGGGTGAATGTGTTCTTGGTGCTTGTTATTTAATTAATCGTACCCCCTCCTGAATCTTGCAATTTAAATCCCCATATGAAATTCTTTTTGGTTGCCCTCCTTAGTATGACAATTTAAGAGTGTTTGGTTGTCTTTGTTATGCTTTTGAATTAAAATCTCGTATGGATAAATTTAGTCGAATTAAGTAAGTGTATATTTGTGGGTTACCACTGAATAAGAAAGGATGAAACTATTTGATTTGGAGACTGGATTTCTTATTTTGCTTGAGAGATGTTACCTTTTACAAATCAGGGTTTCGGGTGTTGGTGATCAGTTGAAATTCCTCCAGTGAGTAGTAATTTATTTGAGGTGTTTTGGGTTGGATGACCACTAATGACGTCTTGGCGTAAATTTTGTGATGGGCAAACCCAGCGATTGAATACACTATTTGGTCTTGGTTTAGAGACCCTTAATGGTCTTCATTTGGGGCATCACGGTGTCGAAGGGATAAGCGCGGAAACATAAATGCGACCGAGCACACGCCGCCAGCGTGTAAATTTCTTGCCCCGTCCATTGATGTCCTCGCTTTGTAGAAGGGTGATGTTTATGCTCGAGGCGGGCGGAGTCGGGGCCGGCGTGATAAAGCTTTTACCGGCTGACGAAGACTTCGTGCGAATAATGTTACGACACTTTCGGGTCCCCTTCTGTCTACATCACTGTCTCTCTGCCTCGTCAGTCACCCGTATCCTTTGACCGCATTTTTGAGTTATGATATTTTTCTAGTCTTGTGCGTGGTTTTAACACTTCTATTACTGCGGGGGTTGAACACCATTTCATGTCGTCGAGGCGTTGAGGGATCGGGTTGGTGTGTGTGAGGCGAGATCGTGCCTTTGAAAATAATGGTGCGGCTGGAGTATGGTTGAATTGCGCAACGGCAAGAAAGCTTTAGGCGTCGGTGGGTCTATAAAATCAAGTACAAATCGGATGGGAGTTTGGAACGGTTGAAGGCCAGACTTGTCGTCTTTGGTAATCATCAGACTGAGGGGGTTGATTATTCCGATACTTTTGCTCCTGTGGCAAAGATGTCAACTGTTCGAACATTCCTGGCAGTGGCAGCTGTCCGGGGTTGGGAATTACATCAGATGGATGTCCATAATGCCTTCTTGCACGGTGATTTGCAGGAAGAAGTGTATATGAAGCCTCCCCCAGGATTTGAGCGTGGTGTTGAAGGTAAGGTGTGCCGCTTGCGTAAGTCGTTGTATGGACTGAAGCAAGCACCGCGTTGCTGGTTTGCCAAACTGGCTTCCTCGCTCCGTGCTTATGGTTTTAGTCATTCGTGTTCAGATTACTCTCTTTTCTCATATGCGGGGGAGATATGCAGTGCGTGTGTTGTCCCATGTTGACGATTTGATTATCTCGAGCAATAACTCAGCTGCTCTTTCTGCTTTTAAGGATTACTTGAGCTCATGTTTTCACATGAAAGATTTTGGTGTACTTAAGTATTTTCTGGGTATTGAGGTGGCTCGTAGCTCTGAAGGTATTTATCCTTGTCACCGGAAGTATGCTTTGGATATTATTGCAAAGTGTGGTTTGTTAGGCGGGAGACACGGGTTTCCTATGGGCAAAATCGCGAAGTTAAGTGAATCAGTACTGCTCGAGAATGAGGTGAAGCGTCTGAGGAGATTGGTTAGTCGCCTTCTTTACATCCTATACACGGCTGATTTAGTATTACATTCTACTTGAAGCCGAGAGCCAGCGGGATGCATTTCCAGAGTGGTGCGTTATCTAAAAAGAATTCTCGGGTCGAGTGTTTTGTTCGTTAGATTACGACTTGAATCTTTACGGTTGGTGTGATTACAGTTACTGGGCCGATTGTCAGATGACCACGTGGGTCGATTACGGGGTGGCTTGTTTTTTTCTTGGTGGTTCTCGATTTCTTGGAAAACTAAGAAGCGGAAAATTTGTTCGTTATCTTCTACGAAAATTTGAGTACCGTTAAATTGCGCCTTACTTACATGAAGTTGAAATGGCTCAGAGTTTGTTGAGTGGAGTCTTAGTGTTTCTTCGATTGATCTTTGTTCGATTATCTTGTGATGGTCGATGCATAGCGCACTTGCCCATAATCCGGTTTTTCATGAGCGTTCCAAACATATTGAGGTAGACTGTCATTTTGTTCGGGATGCGATTCAGGATGGAACTATTGTTGCCTCTACGTGTATCTAAGGCATCCAGGTTAAGTGACTTAGCACTAAGCCTCTTTGGGAAGCTGACGCTTTGATTTTTATTGTCTGGTTGGGCATTTGTGATCTTGTCTTTCCGGCTTGAGGGAGAATGTTAGGCATTATGATATATATAATTTAGCCATATTATTTAGTCAAATATATTGTATTAGGCTAAATTGTGTTAGGCCCGTTAGCTATTTGATATTTATTGTACTAAACTCATCATAGTTAATCAAGAACATTATTTCCTAGAGTACTTCCAACGTTTTAAATTGGCACGAATATATGATAAATTTGATTCATATGAAAGTTATGTGAAATCATAAAGTGAAATACTATAGGTTATTAATTGAGGGAGATTTTTTTTTCTCTTAAAAAGAGACCGAATGTAGTTGGAGACTTCGAGTTTACCTTCTATTCATTAAGGACATATCACTAATCAGATGGTGAAGTGGGGCTTAAAAATGTTATTTGTTCAACAGCATTGGACCGTTTGGTGGAAATCCTTTGAAGTTTAAACTGCTGAATGCAGAATGCATCTTTCTTCTGCTATAATCAGTTTAAGCACGAGAATCGTACTCCGTATTACAGTATATTATTAGAATTCCTAAATTCCTAGTTGAAAACTAGAAAAAAAATTCTGGGTTAGGAAGTTTCAACAAATCAAGAACTAGTGTTGATTCCAAAATTTTGTTCTACCTACACCAGAAAAATTGAAAAGAGTAGAGAATGTGGAAGAAAAATTAAGATCTTCGAAACTAGGCTATATGTTGGCCTGATGGCCTTGGAACAAGTTCTCAAAGGAAAGGATATATAAAAGATGAAGACAGAAATCGAGAAGAAGGATTTCTCTTTAGCTCCACATGGCCTCTGGATTTCTTCCACAATTTGCCTTCAGAAAGATCTTTATCAAGTTTCTTCCTTGCTAAGGATGATTGTTTTCTATCCCTCTTCCGATGAATTGTTACAGACTCTTCATCATCTTCATCTTCATCCTCAACTGGTATGATCAAGTAAAATGCTTTAATAGGTGACATAATAAAAAAGAAACTACAGAGAGATCAACTATCTTTACAACAAACAAACAGTGGTCTTAGGAATGTCATGTATGATTTAGGGGAACGTGAAAAACTGAGGTTTAAATCTCTCTGTTGATCTCCTTTCCTTATATATAGGCATATATGAACGGATAATTAAAGACATTGTCATATGGCTCTCTAGCCTCATGGACTAATTCTCTCGCCGAACGTCGATACTCACAGACGGGGGCGTTGTCGACGGATTAATAAGTCGACGATGTGCTCGCAGATATCGTCCTCGGATCGAGTAGGGTAGTCTGCGTATGTCGAGGAACGGGCCCTGTAGCTGGCTCTATAACAAGGGCCGGATGACTACCCCTCGGCCTCTTCGGCATCCGTCCCTTACCTCTCTCTTGTTGCTCCATCGTAATCTTTTTCGTCCGAGTCTTACCATCACGAGGAGCCATAAAAACCTGTGTTTTCAAGGTTCAAGCCATTTAAATCAAATTGTCCCAATTGGCTAGTCTAATTCAAACTCAAATCTAATTCAAACTCAATTCGATCTAATTCAAATTCAAATCTAATTCAACCTAAATTCAATCTAATTCAAACTCAAATCTAATTCAATCTCAATTGATTCAGATTGATTGATCCCAATTGAACTCAAATCTAATTCAAACTCGATTCAATTCAAATCCGAATTCGATCTAATTGAGCTTCGACTCGATTGAAATCAAATCTAATTGAAACTCAATTCAATTCATTAACAACAATTCAAATTAAGCGAATTGATTCTACGATTCAATCAATCAAACACAACTCAATCAATTCCCGATTAAACCTGCAATTCAATTCGAATCCAATTCGATCTAATTTAAATTGAATCTAATTCAAATCAAAATATAATTCAAATCCAAATCTAATTGAGCTCAATTCAATTCAATTCAATAACAACAATTCGGTTGCAATTCAATCAATTAAACACAACTGATAGATTCTCAATTAAACACAATTCAATCTAACTAATAAACCAAATTAAAGAATAATTATAATTAATCGAATTCGCGAATAAAATGGAATTAAACTTATAACTAAACAAATTAAAACGAAACGAATTAAACTAATTAAAGAAGGAATTAAATTCATAATTAATCTAATTAAATGAATTAAAATCATAATTATTTGCAAATTATATTTAAACTAATTAAACGAAATTAAATCATTAATTAAACAAATAATTATAAAAACAAACAAGGAGGGGTAAAAATTTTGCAGAAAAAAGAAATAAAAAAAAGGTTAGGGTTTTTTTTTACATAGCAGAGACTGGCGTCGGGTTCGCGTTAGTAAATAATTTATTTTATATTTAATTTTTCAAAATTACAACGGTAAGAATTTACCGACTCCAACCCGACATAATACCGACATCACATGGCCCACAAAATCAATTAAACGGGCCTAAAAATCACCAAAGCTACCCACACTTCACCCACCCAAGTGCATTTGAGATGGGCTCAGTATTTTCGCCGGATGCATTTGATGTGTTTTCTAGTAGTGCAAGGACAACTTCTGAAGCATTCAAATTCTCTCTAATTTATAAAGCAATGTTGTATATCAATTCAGGTTGCATCATACTATGGTTGGCCAGTGTCTACCACACACTGTATTTTGCTGTTGTTTACACTTTTATCTTTACAAAGATTTTGCCGTTTATACTATGAGAAAATTAAGCATTTTGTGAAAGTGGTTTTAGATTGTTGAGTTGAGTACATTTATTAGATTTAGAAGGGGAATGACAGAAGTAATAAGAGAAGACAAAATCAGTGTTCATATCATTACATTATATGGCAGATTTCCATGAAATCTCTTGAAAGTTCAACATTCATAGGAGTAATAGCATCCACCACTACTAATGTTTACAAGATTGTAATAGTACTATCTGGTGTTATTGCTCAAAAATGGAGAAAGTTCCAGTAGCAGTTTCTATTCTTGAATGTAGGTCAAAGAGAACAACGCCCCCGGGCTGTGACATACGACTTGAGGACCTTAGACTATTCTGTCTAATCTGATAATCGAGGAAATGCAGAACAATCTTTGTGATCAACATTAGTTCTTAGAGCCTAAATTTCGAATTCGAAGATATATGAGAAGATCTTGAGATTTGAAGCATCAAAATTTTCATTGGCAAATGAAGAGATGAATATTATGGAGAAATCTCCTCAATAGATGGCAGACCTGGTTCCCATTCATATTCCTTCCTTGGTCTAGGCTTATGAATTGGTGGAACAAAAGGCTTCTTCTTCGTCCCTCCAGATTCCTTCACATAATTACACCTCCCATAGTAAAAATCTTTGGCAGAGCCAACAGACTCCAGTGAAATATCTCCACTGGTATCCGAAACCTCTGCAGATTCTATGCTCGATTTCTCAACAACCGGCTTAAGTTTCCTGTCTTTTCTTTTCTTCAACCATTTAAGTTTGAGTTTGCTCACCGTTGTCTTTGGAACCAGGTAGTACTTATGTCCAGGCGACATTTCATCTTCGGCTGCTAAAACAGAAACGTGGGGACGTTTAAAAACCTCTGGCGTCGCAATGCACATTCCAGGATACTTCTCCATTACATGAGAAGCTGGAATTGCATAGCGGTACACCTCTTCTTTCCCTCCTGCATGGACTAATCTAACACTGAAGTTTCTCAGGTCTACACTAAAGCTGAATGAAACTGTTGCTCCAACCAAATCTTGGGTTTTCTTTGGATTTGTCTCAAAACATTGAAATATGGAACACATGATATTTTCCAGCAAATGATAGGATAATGATCAGATGAAGTAAGGGGGAGAAATAAGTAGGTGAGGGAAAATTGATATTTGAGTTTAAAATTGTAAAAAGTCAGTTTATTAAAATTAAAATGTGTAAATTTTTTAGGAACCGAGGGAGTATATATAACATTATAACCTATGACTTTTTCTAGTGTCATTTTAGGATTCTTGCCGGCTGTCTTAGATAATTTATTTGGCATTGTCCCACATAGTATAAATGCCTTGGTATATCCGAAGTTGCACTATAACAATATGCAAATAGTTTCCTTTGGCATTGTATGAAGAAACCTTTGTTAATGATGAGTGCTACAATAGCAACCACCTTTTGATGCTTCAGAATTTTTTAATGGAACTTATCTGATAAATTTGGAAGGACATTCTTGAACTCATATAGACAAACAGATGAACAAAGACAATCTCAACTTTATAACTCTATGGTGAATTAATTCTATGGTGGAACCTGATGAGACTATAAATAGGCGAACGAGGTCCAAGAAAGGAGCTCATTAGCTCATAGGGATAAAAGTCTCCTTTCATGACAAATAGGAGATGGTGACAAGTGACATGATTATAGGGAGAAAGAAAGTTGTCCTTCCCTATAAATATCCCATAGTACATTACTTTTATGGAGTAAGTTCTCTTTTATATTTTAAGTACATTTACTAGAATACTATACTCTTGACCGTCAGAACCTCTACAATTGCTCCAAGCGGTTTCACTTTCAGGTACGACGGCGAATCAAGTTATTGGCTCTTCAAGACCGGCGGATCCTATCATCCTCACACCCGCTACCAAGCCCCGGAAGGAGAGGTTGTCACTGTCCATACCCCGAAGAACTATTTCAATCCGCTTGACTAAGATTACCAACATACCCAAGCGGATCCAAAGCCCAGTTGCGGAGAGTCCTATATTCGAAAGTCCATGTCCAGCAAAACCTGTACAACAGACTTATCAAGTGGCACCGTCTGAACGGATTGAAAAAACACACTTTTCTAATACAAACATGTCTGCGAACAACAACACCATACAAATGAGGCACACAGTCCCTCACAAAACAATTCGCCAAATGAACAACACGCTTGCAGTGAAGCACCGAGTGCCAATGATAACATGCGTGAGAGGCACTCAACGGTGCCTGCAGTACCCACAGCGGTACCTGCAACTCACGGCGATCATGTCACTCAGAAACTCCAAAGGGATCTAGAGGACATGAAGGAAATGATAAAAGCACTTATGCCCACAGCCGCATCAAGAAGAGAGTGCAAAACAAAGATGTCATTCACGGATAGGCTAGATGCGGTGCCTTTACCAAAGGGGTTCATATTGCCCTAGTTTATGCAGTTTGGCAGAAGTGGTGACCCTATAAAGCATTTACAGGGGTTTCTCGCTAAGATGACAATAACATCGAACAATCCGGATATATATATGCAAAGGCCTTTTCCAACAGCCTCAGTGATAAAGCCTTAGATTGGTACATGGCGTTACCGCTCAAGTCCATAGACACATACCAACAAACAGCGGACGCTTTCATTATAAAGTTTGGATCTTCCATCCAAGCTCATCAAGATGAAAGAGCACTGATGGATATTGAGCAAGGGCCAAATGAATCCCTAAAGAACTATCAGAAGCACTATAATGATATCTTGTTGAATACTCTTGAGGTCAACAACAAGGTTGCATACATGGCCTTCTACAAGGGCTTGCGGTATGGCAAGTTGAACAAAGCGCTTGTATTGGAAACGCCATTGTCCAAAGACGAACTCACAGTGAGGGTAAAATAATATGTTGAGTTGGAAGAACTACAAAGTAAGGAAAGTAAGGACACGGATCTAAGGGATGTCATCGTTCGCAAGAGAACAAGATCCAAATCGCCAAAGAAGACTCTTGTTTGGGAAAGGATCTAACGAGATAGGGGGCAAACTTTTAGGAAGCGACAACTTGACCCCCGGGCTCAAAATGGGTTGGTCCGTTGTACACAAATAGCAAGCCCTGCATATTTAACACCGTTAAGAGTGACAATAGCGGAAATCTTTGCACAAATAGATTACAAAAATCTATTACCTAAGCCAGTGCGGATGGGAAGTGCACCAAGCAAGCGAGATAAGAACTGCTATTGCGAATATCACCGGAAACATGGACATGATACAAACGAATTCCGAATTCTCAAGACTGAGATTGAGAAATTAATTAAAAGGGGATATTTAAAGGAATTTATAGACAAGGGTGACTGACGAGACTTCCAAAACCAAAACCGTCGGAGCCCTCAAAGGGATAATCATCTCAGAATAAAAAATGAACCGCAAGAAGCACCTCCAGTAAATGGGCGCATTGAAACCATTGCTGGGGGCAGAGCGGGGGGCGGAGACTCCCGAAATTCCAGGAAAATGTATGCTCGTAGAGAAGTCTATTCAATCGCTGACTCAAAGGCGCTAAGTAGTAAACTAATTAGCTTCTCAGAGAAAGAGCTAGAAGGAATTGAGTTGCCACATGATGACCCGGTGGTAATCGCGCCTATCATAGCAAATTTCACGGTTGAGCGAATGCTAATAGACACAGGGAGTTCGGCGGATATTCTCTATTTAAGCACCTTTGACAAGTTGAGATTACCACGAAGTCTAATAAAACCGCTTCATACACCATTGACCGGGTTTACAGATCATACAATCCACTCGGTAGGAGAGGTTACACTAGACTTCACGGTTGGAAAGGGCACAAAGGTATCCACGATAAGAGCGCAGTTCATGGTGGTGGATTTGGAAGATTCTTCCTATAATGGGTTAATTGGACGTCCTATCTTAACCGCTTTACCTGCGATAGTCTCACCTATCCACCTCAAGATGAAGTTCCCTACTCCGGGGGGCATAGGAGAAATAAGCGGTGATCAAAAGAAAGCGAGGGTATGCTACCAAACATCAGTACCCCCGCTGAACAGACAAAAAGAGGATCAAAGCAAAAAGCGGAGTAGGGAAAATCATATGGAGGTGAATATAGTGAGGAGCGAGGAAGAAGAAGATAATTCGCCTAAAGAGAAGGAAAGCGAAAAGAAGGGAAAACCTCATGAGGAGGTAGAAGAAGTCCCTTTTAAAGATGGAAAGGCAGATAAAACCTTCCGAATAGGAACGAAGTTAGGAAAAAAATACCGTCAAAAATTGATAACATTGGTAAGAGAATATGAAGATGTCTTTGCTTGGGGACCAGAAGACATGTCATGGATAGATCCAGCGGTTGTGGTACATAAATTGTACGTTGATCCCTCATTCCAACCAATTAAGCAAAAGAAGCGGTTGTTCAATGATGAAAAGAACAAACCGATCAGGGAAGAGGTACAAGCGTTGTTAAAGGCTGGGGCAATTCGAGAATTGAAGTTTCCAAATTGGATTGCTAATGTTGTATTGGTCAAAAAACCAAATAACAAATGGCGGATGTGCACAGACTTTACCAGTCTCAACAAAGCGTGTCCTAAAGACTTCTACCCGCTACCTTGTCTAGGGCGATTAATAGATGGCAGCGGGGGGCATGAAGTCTTTGATTTTATGGATGCTTCTCGCGGATATCATTAGATTCGCATGCTTCCAGAGATGAGGATAAGATCGCTTTTATTACTGAATATGGATTATATTGTTGGAAGGTCATGCCTTTTGGATTGAAAAATGCTGGAGCCACATATTAGCAGATGATTAACAGCATATTCGTCTCTCAAATTAGGCGAAATATGGAAATCTACGTGGATGATATGTTGCTTAAAAGTAAGACTAGGGAGGAGCATATAAAGAATCTTAGGGAAACCTTCAACAGGCTAAGAGAAAGCAG
This sequence comes from Lithospermum erythrorhizon, assembly GCA_019722365.1. Classification (NCBI taxonomy): domain Eukaryota; kingdom Viridiplantae; phylum Streptophyta; class Magnoliopsida; order Boraginales; family Boraginaceae; genus Lithospermum; species Lithospermum erythrorhizon. Next base: position 86,588 of record JADFUC010000870.1, on the reverse strand, counting down.
GTTGAAGGTGAACCCCGAGAAATTCTCTTTTGGTGTAGTATCGGGGAAATTTCTGGGTTACATGATTAGCGAGAGGGGAATAGAACCCAACCCAGATAAAATCCAAGCATTGTTGATGATGAAACCTCCAAATAGTTATAAAGAAGTGTAGAAGTTGACTGGATATTTAGTTGCTCTCAATCGCTTCATATCCAAATCTGGGGAAAGAAACTTACCCTTTTTTAGAACCTTAGGCGGATGTCTAAGGAAAAATCCACTTGGGATGAGGAGAGCAAAGGGGCCTTCGAAGAGTTAAAAAGATACTTTGGATTTTCCAAATTACTTTCGCGACCGGAGTAGGGTGACCATTACAGCTGTACCTGGCTATATCAGACGTAGCTGTAAGTAGCGCATTGGTCAAGGAAGCGGAAGGAGTACAAAGGCCTATATATTATGTTAGTCATGTGTTACATGGGACGGAAGAAAGGTATCCAGTTATAGACAAAGTAGCATTGGCTCTGGTCGTTTCCGCAAGAAAGTTGAAGGCTTACTTTGAGTCCCACCCCATACAGGTTGTGATCGACCAACTGCTGAAAAGGGCTTTGACTAGTCCCGCCTTATCTGGGAGACCCACTACATGGGCTGTGGAATTAAGTGAGTTTGAGATATCCTATCTCCCAAGGACCTAAAATAAAGCACAAGTGTTAGCGGATTTTGTTGTAGAATGCACTGCTAAGAGTCAACCCAATAAACAAGGGCCACGGGAAACTGAGGTAGCTCCTTTGAATTTTGAATGGTCGCTGCATGTAGATGGGCCGCGGAACGACAAAGGAGCGGGTGTCGGTGTCTTGATCACGGGGCCAAAAGGAATAATTTTGGAATACGCCCTACGGTTTTCCTTCCCCCCCACCAATAATGAAGCAGAATATGAAGCCATGATTGTGGGGTTGAAATTGGTCAAATCATTGAATGTGGTAGAAGTGTTGGTGAAAGGTGATTCTAAGCTGGTTATAGATCAGATTCAAGGAGTCTGTGGAGTCAAAGGCGAGATCCTGAAAAATATCCTGAAAAATCCATATTTAGAATATGTAAAGAAATGTGATGTGTGTCAACGATTGAAAAATATGCCTCAACAAGCCGCCTGCACGTTGACTCAAGTGGTTAGTCATATACCCTTTGCTATGTGGGGAATTGATCTAGTAGGAAAGTTACCAAATGGCAAGGGAGGAGCCGAGTTTGCGATAGTGGTCGTGGACTACTTTAGTAAATGGGTAGAAGCGGTTCCCTTGAAGATGACTAAAGGGGAGAATGTCGTTCACTTTTTGTGGAAAAATATCTTGACTCACTTTAGTATACCCAAAATACTGGTCTCGGATAATGACCCATAGTTCGAGGGACAAATATTAGAGGATTTTTGTGAAAAGTTTGGGATCGAGCATAGATTTGCGCCAGTTTATTATCCATAGTCAAATGAACAGGTGGAAGTAATGAATCGCATTATTTTCAAAGGAATCAAGAAAAACCTCATTTAGAATGGTAAAAGCAGGGGAAGTTGGATAGAAGAATTACCTACAGTACTATGGTCGCTTCGCTCTACTCCCAACCAAGCAACAGGAGAGGCGCATTTAGTTTAGTATATGGAGCTGAGCTATGTTAACTACGGAAGTTTGTCTACCCAATTCTCGGCAGTATGGATTTGATGAGGAGCAGAATGACCAGCGGTTGATGGAACTTCTTAATTTCACAGATGAAGCTAGAGATAAGGCTTTGTATAAAATGCTCAAGTACAAACAGCTTTTAACACGTACTTACAACATAAGTGTAAGGAACCGCCAATTTAGGTTAGGGACTGGTGGCGGTTATTCTCTGCAAGCTATCTAAAAGAACAGAGCAAACTTAGTCCAAAGTGGGAAGAACCCTATCGCATTAAGCGGATTCTAGGCCCGGGAACATATGAATTGGAAGACTTGGGTGGAAAGCCCATTGTTAGAGCATGGCATGCGACTAAATTGTGCAAATACTTCTACACGGTTGAAAATCCGTACTCAATTATCCATTCGACTAACACAAAATCTTGTTCGAGAAAGTTATAAAATGCCTACTCAATCGAGTCACCAAATACATCTCGATCTCGAACTCTACTCCATTCGCCACGAATTGTCCATTACTAGAATTGAGATGTGAGCCAGACGGATGAGCCTCGGGTTAGAAGGTTAACGAAATTCTTAAACATCATGTTTAAATCATTCATATTCATTGGATCAGGCCGTTTTGAATAAAAAACGATTGTTTTTTTAAATGAGGGTAAATAATGTATTTCTTCTTTTAAGTAGTGTTGTAAACGAACGGAACTATACAGAACGTCGGCAGGGTTGCGTTCGATTCGAAAGTTTGGTTCGAGTTCGAAAATACAACAAAATTCAAAGGTTCGAGGTTCGGCTCGAATTGTTCGAAGTTCGAAGGAAAATTTGAATTTTCTTGATAAAATAAGAAGAAATTTTTTTTTTAATAAATGTATGTAATTCGAACCGAATTGATCATTCGATTCAAATTCGGTCGAATCTAAATTTGGGGCTCCAACTCGATTCGAACTACATCGAACCAAACCTCTAATCAAACCGAATCGAACCTTCCGGTTCTTTTAAAGACCTACTTTTATGCACGATAATTAAACAGGTATTTAACCTCCTAAAATGGACTCGTCTTTTAGAGACCTACTTTTATGTACGATAACTAAACAAGTACTCCCTCCATTTCAAATTAACTGATGTTTTGGGATTGCGTGTCACGATTTTAATCACAAATTACTTTTTATTCACTAATCCAAAAAATATATAATTAATATCATTGAATTCTTCTAAATTTTTTGTTTTAGTTTTTCATAATATATATAAAAATTAATTAATGATTAAAGTTGTATCTCGAAAAATGAGAAATATAATTAATTTAAAACGGAGGTACTATTTAACCTCCTAAATCGGACTCGAAATGGACTATGACCCCTCATTATGAAACCAATGGGACTAAAAGCACACTCCAAACAATGTTAATAAAGTGATGTAATGACTATTTTGCCCCTAAATGAAACTTTCGCAAATATTGAGAGCAAAATAGTCATTTCATCCCTCAAACAAACACTATTTTGGTGTGCAATGAAGCCCAATAACCCATCCAACCCTAGCTCCCAATCTCCATTTGAATAAATAGGTCACTCCCCCCTGAAACGCCCCTTGAAAATGACGACGAGCCTGAGAAAAAACCGTAAAAAGCGGGGGCACGTGAGTGCAGGGCACGGGCGTATAGGCAAGCACCGTAAGCACCCAGGAGGACGAGGAAACGCAGGAGGCATGCATCACCACCGTATCCTCTTCGACAAATACCACCCAGGTTACTTCGGCAAAGTCGGCATGCGTTACTTCCACAAACTTCGTAACAAGTTCCATTGCCCTATAGTCAACGTCGATAACCTATGGTCAATGGTACCCCAACAACTTAAGGACAAAGCAACTAAGCCCAGTGAAGTGCCCATGATTGATGTCACTCAGTTTGGCTACTTTAAGGTTCTTGGGAAGGGGTTTTTGCCTCAGAATACAGCTCTTGTTGTTAAGGCCAAGTTGGTTTCCAAGGTTGCTGAGAAGAAGATTAAGGAAGCTGGGGGTGCTGTTATTCTTACAGCTTAGCTTCTTTCTTTTATGTTGTCTTTTTATATTATTAAATTAATGTTATGTTGTTCGACGATTTGGATTTTCAGTTCATTATCATTATGGTTAAATGTTGTTTGTGGTTTTTTATTATATGCTGCGTGTTATTGTTTTCTATTATATGGGAGTTATATTAGATTGTGGTTTTGTATAAAGTAGGTTTGTTTCTCCGAACCATTGAATAAATTTTGATGTGATTCTTCAAAGTATGAAACTGTCACACTAGCCCCTCGAGTTATGCAATCATACAATGGAGGAGTTGATCTCGGATTTTTCTGAATGGTTTAGAGCTTTACTTTTAACCATTGTTCGTTTTTTATTTTAGTCCAACCCACAATGGGTGAAGGTTTTTAACACTAGTTCTTTACAATTGAATTATTGCCGGTACTTAACACTAATTCTTTAGCAATTGAGTTATTGTTACTATTGCCTCATGGACAATTTTGATGTGATTCTTCGTTTACTTTAGTTTGCGAGGGGGTAAGACATCTGACTTTCTGGAATTTAGCATTTACTTGTAATAGTGAGTGATGAGAGAAACAATAGTTTTGTTGGCTATTTCAAACCTGCGAATGATTTTGAATAACCTAATGTATTCGGTAAATGACTTGTTCATTGTGCACCTAAGCAGAAAATTATGTGGTTGATCACATTACATTGTGCACCTGATAAATTACATTTTGTACCTAAACAGTACAGGTTCTGAATTAAGTGAAAAACTCAAATCTCAAAACATCATCTAAAACAGAATGGTAAACTCAATCTCAAATAAATACTTGGAACTTGAAAGTTGAATCAATTAAGTGATGGGAACATACATCATGGTCAAGAAATACTCCCGGCACATATAGTAGTGCGCCATCAATCAAGAACTCAGGACTGGAGCCTAACTATGGATTCAGCTTCAATATATCATCAACCTTGGCAGAAAATAAAGTTGCAATGCTTGATATATTGTCTCCCACTTGAACACTATAAGTCGCTACAGTTTGTGTCCTATTTTCCACACATCCACACAAAAGATGCATTGTAACGTCATCTCCAGGGAAGTAGCTTGTTTCCTCTCCTCCAACCTTCCAAGCCGAGCCATGTATATCTTATTTGAAACGTCGAAAAATGTATCGTTTGGTTGAACCTTATACACCGTGTCATAGAAGTATCCTACAGTACCGTTTACATTTTGACAGGAACAAGGAACTTTGATAAGGTAGTCTTGTCTGTCTAAATAACTTATGGAATTGATAGCTGGTGTATTAACAGAATCGAGCGTCGCAATCTTTTCGACTGGGAGTTGATTGTGTTGGTACAGAAGAGAAGTACAAGTCTCGATGCGTCGAGAACACTTCAAAGGGTTGATGAGACTCGTTGATTGAGCATAGGCATGATAAGCAAAATGTAGTATGAAGGTTACAAAAAGTAGAGAAAAGCAGAGGAAAATAAGGTTTCTTGAAGGCATAGTTTTTCTGTGTGTGTGTGACTTGGTTTCTGAACAATGCTAGTATTTAAGATGATAAAAAGTTGGTAGCATATTCCAGATTTATCTTTACAACTTCCATGATGGAAATTTTCAACACAAGAATGTATTCTTCTTGTTAATGAATTGCTTGTTCCAATAATAATCTTGCAAGGATAATTTTTGCCTCTATCTTATGGCCATTATCAATGCCTTCAAAATTATCTAGCAACATTACATAGAGTAACAATAAGTAACAAATTTTATGAAAATGTGAACCATTAAATATGTGGATCCTCTACCTCCTTTCAGCTTCCGCTTTGGATTATTGTACACCATATATTAAGAAAATCATGAATAGTTGTAATATAAATACCTAATGCACAATGTACAAATTTCAAAGCAATGAAATACTGAAAGAAGATAGAGAATATTCTCCGCTAAATATGTATGCAGATGTGATCAAGATAATATTCCCAAAAATGATGTCTGTTTGAAAAGAACTGTGAATAATCTAGCACCCAAAACGATCAAATATTTTAAGACAAGCCTTTTAGTCCAAACAATCAATTAAATTGATACAAAAGGAATATGAGAATGGTCCTCAAACATCACAGCTTCGGTATAGAAGGGAAAAGAGCACTATGTAAATTAGAAATCTGAAACTACATCTTTAACATGGAAACAAATATAGCAGGAGGAAAGAGTTCAAATGCTTCCTCTGAGATCCAGAAATGAAATAATCTACAAGAAAATAGCATAAGATTTTTCATCGAGATGATGGCAAAGCGCGCCAATTGTGAGCGAGTACCATCGCTTGATGGCGAGAATCTTCTGTTAACTCCTGAACTATGACATTCCTAACATGAGCAGCAGCGGTCTCACCAGTTCTTGTGGCAAGCTCCAGATACACCACAGCCTTCATGCTGTCTCCTTCCTGTCCAAGAATTAAGACTTCATTAATACATCATCACTTAAATAAATAATTTTTAAACATTCCATTCATGTCTTGCTAAGAAAAATAATTGGGTGAAGATTAAGAACACTTTTGTATTGCAAAACACATGTACGTTAGAAAAAGTAAGTCATTAGATGCAGAAAACAAACTCGATCCATGTTCAAATTGAGCTTTGCTGTGACCACACTCAGCAGCCTTCTTCATCCATTTCCTAGCTAACTTGTGCGACTGCGGAAACCCTTCGCCAAATGAATAGCACAATGAGGTATTATACATTGCACGCACATAGCCACCTTCAGCAGCTTGCAGATACCACTTAGCCTGTATCATAGAAAGCTACATCAGAAATGAGTGAACAGGATTACAGGAATATTTGCTTCTGCTAGAACTAAATATGATCTTACAGTAAAACATAAACATTAAAATACAAAGAAATGAGTGAACTACCAAACCAGAGGAACAAGCTGTGTGGGGTGGGTAGGTGGAGAGTGGTGGTTGATGGTGGTGGAGGTGTTTGGTAGGTGGTGGAATTTTGTTTGATGGAAGAGTCGTTTAGTGAATGGTGAATTTTTTTTTAAAATTGAAATCATCATTAATATTCATTAACTGTACATTATTAATAAATCGATAAAATACTTAAAAATATAACTAATTCCAAAAAGAAAACTAATCGTAAAAATCGATAAAATCATGCTCGATATCTACTTAAAAAGAAAATTATAATATAAATTAAATATAAAATATTACTACTAAACAAAATAGCAGAAAGCCTCAAATATCTTGTTAGTATATATCTTCGTCTTGGAGTATATAGCAGCGTGAGGAATAAGTTAAATACGTAAGCTAGCAGTGATTAGAGAAAGATCTGGAGAAGAGCGAATATTAATCCTTGTAGACTAAAAGAAAACTACACTAAATTGTGTAAAAATATTAGATTAACAGATCATCTTTAGATTATTGAAAAATAAAATAAAAAACGTTGAAAGGGGAGAAAAACCACCAAAATATTGATTTGACTTCTCACAAAATGGATGGTTCCTCGAGAGTTTTTGGTTGTTTTTTTTAGAGATGTAAGTAGGGTTTTTATGTAGTGTTTGGTGAATAATGGTGAATTGGTGATATTTAAACTTAAAAACAATTGGTTTGGAGGGGGGACACTATATACACCACGAACAATAATTCGTTGGGGAATTTATGTTTTTGTTCTTTTCAGAAAATTGAGCAACATGCTCGTAACTAAGGTTATAAGCGAGAGCAAATAAGCTGGGCTCATAAGCGTGTTAATTATTCATTTGCCCGGCGAGCTTGAATTGACACCACCAACATGGAGTTCGGGGTCTACAAAAGATTCAAAGTAGAGGCAACTTACCAGTTATTGGAGGTTTACAAGCGAGCAATCCGACGCTTTCTAGAGCAGTAGATTGTTTATGATAATTCCGGCTCCACACTAATTCTTGTTTTGGATAGAATAAGCTGCGAGTTAGGGAGGGTACACATTGAACCGTTGAACAAGAATCAAATCGGATCGGAAGGGGGCGGAAAGTGGGTAGACCTTTGAGCAGAGAGATTGAATCGGATCAGAGAAACTTCATTTGTGCTTGGTTTAATTCTTAAAAATAAGTTTCAAAACTTCGACTCTAACAAAAACTCGAAGGAAAAAAATTCAAATAAAACTAGATCTGAATTGTAACAAAATCAACAATCCAACTATAATTCACTACTTCATAACAAAATTAATTTCTCATATGGAAGTAACATTCTTAAAATACAATTCAATAATTAAGGTTTGATGTAGAATTTAATTAATGGATATTGAATTTAATGTGGTATATTATTCTTACTTTAATAGTATTTAGATTATTTTTAAATGGGTCGAATTAATAGCTTGAAATCAATCGAGTATAAAATTAAGGTTTGAGTATCAGTTTGTAACATCGAGTCAAACTATCGATCATTTGATACAACTGATGCTCTAGAAAACGTCTAGGGGTGAGATGGTACATTATATTGATTTTCTTCGGGAATTGATAAAAACTAGTTATTTGTGCGCGGTGGCCGATGGAATTTTTGAAATTATTTTATCGCTATTTTTTAAATAATCGGTATATGAGAGAAGAAAATGAAAATATGAGTATATGTAACAATTTGAGTAATCAAATTATTATCAAGCGATTAATAAATAATAATTTGATTTTTTCGAAATTCAAAACTTTTATATCTAGATTCTCCTTAATAAAATGATATTTTTTTATTATTAAAATTCAAAATATTCAAAATAAAATGAATAATCAAATTAACAGGACAGAATTTTTTAACTTCGATCAATGAGCAAAATTCTATCACCGGCGTAGCAGTTATTTGACTTACAAATTATCTAAAAGAAGACATAACGGTGATTGTTGAGAAATTATGAGACATTTCACAGTCTTTTGCATCGATGGCATTTTCAAATGTTCTTCGAGAATTCAGGCGTTGATGGTTAAATAGATGTGAAAGTAATTGTTCGCTGATTTAGTATCCAGAGTGATTTGGGTTGATAAAATAGACGATTTTAACTTTAAAACTTTTTAACAAAGCATCGATATTTAGAATGAGGTCAATTTTTGGAAGGGTGGTTAGTTACTAAAAGGGTAAAATAGAAATATCAAAATTTGGGCATTTAGTAATAGTCGATAGGGCCTTAGAAATTATATATGGTATAGATACTTGCAGTGCTTACATGTATGTTGGACCGGATATCTATATACTTACATAAAAGTATAAAACACGAGGTTGCTGGCCCCTTGCCGGTTGCTAACAAACGAACACGGTAGGCTGCATTTATGAAGCATTTTTTTCTTATTCCACTATTCCAGATCTGCCCTCTTGCTCATATATTCGAACTATTGAAAGTAGCCAATATCTTAAACAGTTTCGTCATTAATGCTATGTTTAGATCTGGGTGAATCCGGGAGAGGTTAAATATTTAGAATTAACATAGGGAAAGAGAATTAGGGTGAATTAGGGAAAATAAATTAAATTGTTGTTTGGATCTGATAATTTTGAGGGAATAAAGGCTTGAGGGTGAATGTATTAAAATATTTGTAATTGTTGTGCTTTCCTCTATTCTCATGGATTTTACAGAGGAAAAATTATGGGGGAAATGAAGGCAATGAGGAAGGGGGTAGGAACATAATGAATCCTCACAAGAAAAATTTAGTAAATGTATTTAAAAACAAAAAATTAATAAATTATCTACGATTCTCTAAAGATCCTCACCAAGAAAACAAACATCTAATAATAATGGGAATTCATATTTCTTAATTTACGAAAAAGAAAAAAATTATATTTTTGTTTCAAGCATAAGTAGATGCCGGCCCGTCAAAATTAACTACGAGACTCAAGTAGGCGTGGCCCGAGCAGGCAGACCTCGATTATAGGCATTGAGGGCCCAGCTTCCCAGAATCGGTTAAATTCGGCGCGAACCCCGAGGCCCGGCCCGGTTGAACCAGCTGATATTCGGTGGGCGCCGGCCGGGCCCGGTCGAGGCCCCTTGGAGCCCGTATTAACGTGGGACCGTTACATATGAAACGGTACCACGTTAATACCATACTAATGTGGTACCGTTTCGCCTTAGCAAGCGGTACCCGCGATGCTTAAATATTGTATTTTTATAAACGTGGTACCGTTCCATTATAACGGTACCACGTTTGCGAAAAAATAAATTTCAAAGAATCCGCGACATTCAAGCATACGCACGTTCATTCATTCACATTCATTCATTTCAAGCATTGAAACACCATAAACATTCAAGCATTCAAACTTGCAACATTCAAACATTCATCGATAACAACTTGAATAAAAGAAATAAGTAAATAACAAAAGCGTTGTTTAAGCGGGAAAAAACATCCTTTACATATAATATATAAACACATTCAGCTACGTGTGTTTAACTGCTTGGTTCTTAACTGTATAAATGGAGGAGGTGGGCGTGATAGGAGAGCATTCGTTGTTGAGGGGAAAGTATTTGTGCGATCTATTAAGCGGACATCGGCCATATGGATCCGCATCGCCGTCATTCGTTGATCATCCTCTCTTCCGATCGCCCCGTGACATCGACATCTCGGCCTTGACAGTCATCCAACCCGGCTTCTCTTCAAAGGGTACATGCCTCCGATCTACATTTGGTTGTTGCGAGTAGTAGCCTCAATTTGAGGATGCGGGTAGACCTTCCTCGTACCCTTGACTCACAGGGAACCCGCTTCTCAGACCAGCCGGAGCTCTGCTTGGAATTGTAGTCTGACTTTGCTTTAACCTCCTACATGGTTCTCGTAGATCTCCGTTTCGGTCTCGGCCTTACGTATCCATAAAATAAACCTCGAACTTAGAAATTGAGGCTTTTTGAAATCATCGCCGCTTTGTTAACCTCGAAAATAAACTTGATCTAGGGCGAGGGCACATTTTTCCTATTAACCACTAAATGTGAGCAAGATCATGCTATATTGTGGGCGCCTTGATCTTATGATGGAAAATGCGTTCGGGAATAATGCCAGGAGTAAGTTAACCGCCGTGTCGGTCAAAAGGCGCCCGTTGAAATCACATTTTGTATCGTGCTAAGTTCGGCGGCCTCACTAGTTGTAAGGAAACAAAATTCCAGCACTTGGATACGCCCAGATACAAAGCTTCCAGCCCATCTAGATTGTATTTATATACACCTAACAAGGGTTTTGGGGCTCTACGGTGTGTGCAGCATATTAGCACAATCGTTTTGCTAATTGGCCAATTCTCGCACCACCCCACAGTGGCATAATCCTCTACCTTCATTCATCGTTATTGTCACCATGTCTAGTCATAAAAATTCATTCCTAAAGATCTCCTCGTAATCATTCTTGGCCTTCCATTAACATTAAAGTTAAGCCTATCCCTTAGGGTCCTTGATTATCTAGTTGACCCCTCTGATTCGAAAATACCATAGTCTTATAAAAATTGAACTTCCTGATTTCCGGATACCGTTCACAACTAAAATACTTTTAAATATTTGCTAATTAAGCATTTTCTAGGTATTGGAATACGAGGTTACCAATAAAATTGTTTGATGGGAGGCTTTCCTAAATCGAGATGAGCACTTGTCTTTGCATTTGTACTCACTTTCAACGACACCCACTTCCGTGGTCATCCTCCTCCACTTCCTCAAGTTCCTCCCTCGTATTGGGGTTACGCCTCCTCGATTATGACCTTTAACATACTCTTTTTTCCTCACGTGATGGTGTGCCCCCTACTGTCACTTATTTTTATTGTTTTTTTGGTGCCATTTTATAAATTAAATAATATATTGCAAATGGAGAGTATAAAAGAAGTTTATGGGTTGGTATGAGGCTTAATCTAAGAAATTTGAAGAGAATTTGTGGAGAGTAAGTGATGAAATTTAGTTAATAATGAAAATGAAGTTCAAAAGTCGCGCCTGGCCCAAAGCCACTTGCCGATATAAGCGAGGTACGGGTTCCATTTTTAAGCGGTACCACGTTTAACTACGAAGATGTTTAACCCGATTTTGAAGTTAAGCGTGAATGCGGATTGAATACTCAGGCCGTTTGACTTCTGAAGTCTAAGCCAAAATTTAATAACCTAAGCGAGTACCCGTTATCCGTTAAACGATGCGTTTAAGTGTAACGTGGTACAGATTAATTTTACTGTGTGCCCGTTTCAATTCCATTGTCGTATCGAAATGCTTAAAAGAAACAAAAAGATATTATTGTATTATTGACGTTAAAGCACGTTTATACTCATGCGGGCTAGGATATTACATTAATTTCATACACTCAGAAATCAAAATTATAAAAACTATACAAATCTAATCATCATACTTCTATTTAAATACCGGATTCTTCTTTGTCGGAATATATTTCTGTATGTTTGTTGCTCTTCATCTACTTGAATTTCTTCCACTCAGTAATACTTGGAAATCGTCGAACAAATCCTTTTCCCTTTCACTTCCATGGGTGTATCCCTTATCTTGCATCAGATGCTCGTGACGTCCGATCCTTGATACAAACTTCACTGTCGCGCCCGAACTTGTGAAGTCTTGAGCGTCTTTGAGTGTATTAGACTTCGTCATGCTAAATGTGGATTCACTAGCTATTTATTGACATAAGGTACTATAGAAAATATTTCTCTTTCCATCTTGAACAATACCGGAAACAATGCTTCCTTAATTAAGCCATGGTTTCACGATCTATCGAAAGGGTTATTATCCATTACATTGACTAAATTCAAGTTAGTAGTTAAATATTGTGTTAACTTCGTTAGTGTCTTGTGGAGGCGGTGGATTGGTGTTACCCAATATTTGTAAGCGTTGTAAATTTGATCATGTTGACTTAGGTATCTTAACTCCCACGGGGCATATTAAAACTTGTTCGCTACTAGAGAGTGCGGCCTTACTTGCCCATTACCTTGACGATATTTGATACATGTGTGTATACATATGGAACAATTCCATCTTTCCATTTTTGCACATCAAAACTCTTTAGTTCGGGATTAAAGGATACTAATGCTTCATAATAAGTTTGACATAGAAATTAAAATGACAATTTGGCGTTTGGATCGAAAATTATACCAGTGCATATGCATGGGATGGGATAATATTTTAAAAACTTGTCTTTCCATATTCGGAACATATCTCTAACAACATGACCATCTACATGTTTTAGTCATATAAATGGAAAGATTAACGATACATTCTAAAGCAAGATGAATATTTGATTTCATATTGAGTTGAAAAAACTTTAAATATAATCTTTAAATGAAAACCGAAATTTAAGTAATTCATAACAATATTTCCAATTATTATATGTGGTGAGGGGATAATATTCACCAATGGGAGCGTACATCCATAAAATGTTGCTATAATTTCATCTTTTATATATACATATATGCGGCCCAGTAGATCGTAAATCGAGTTCCATCTAGTATCGCGATCAAAAATTAATTTTTTTTAAACTTCTTTCAGCTTCAACCAATTTTTTATATTCATGTCTTCTAACCATGCATTAACAACAAAATTAAGCATTACGAATTGGTGAAATAAACTCATCCCAAACAACTTTAATTCCATCATTAGCAACTAATTGAAAGATGTGACATAAACCTCTAAAATGAAAAAATTCATTAAAAATCCGGGTTTAATAGGCATCTTTAATCTTTCAATTGATAGTTATTAAGCGAGACGCGTGCTCAAGAATGAAATTGAAGTAGCCACATTCAAACATTTGTGTCGTTGGCACGTACAAGTATCTTATTCGAAATTTGAATATTATTGTGTTTAGCAATCGATCTAAAATATATAGTGCACATGCCAAGACTTCGATCATGATGTCATTAGTATTACGCACATTATATCAAAATCGAAAAACACCGATATCACTAGTCAAACTTACATTTATAAAGGCAAATTCATGAAGATTTTTACATAGAAGATCTTTTTCACTTTAAAATATTTAAAGCATAGTTTAGAAAGTAGACGAGGGATCACGTATTGCGCTCGGATTAACGACATTTGAATCCATTTGAGTAAACGCCATCCATCACAATGATTAAAAAGAAACCCGAAACTTCTAGATTTACAAATTTCATAGTTTCAATCACATATGCCAAAATCTTAAAAAGGGTTTTTCATAGATTTAATTATCGATAGTTAAACTTGTATCACAGCCCTCAACTCTTATCTTTTAGTGATCTTATGACCGTAAATTATTACAGCGAAGATGACGGGGTTCACTTTACTTTACCAGATTTCGGCATGATAATTTAAGCAAGTTCTTGGTTTGTTTTCCGGTGTCCATGAAAAGTATTTCCAAATCCATGAAGTTTTTTTCCTGCAAATGGTAGTATCCGTACTTTAGATTTGAGAGTTGATGAAAATTGAATTACATTGTAAATACGATTATAAATGCATCCCAAATTAACAAAATCATTAGACATACTAACCTTATCACTTTTTGAATACTTTTTCCAAGGTTACGTTTTTGATGTCATTAATTAAGAAGAACAAATACTTAAATTTATAAAGGTTGATGGAATAATACCGGATCGTAAAATGGAGCAAGGTAAGATGCGTTGATTAACGATTGTAACTTGAAACGAGCCCAAAAATCACAAATACTTGAATATTGTAATTTAGCCGAGAAGTGATTCTTATTTCTTTGGTATTGCTTAAGAATGATTGTGAGTTGTGAGAAATGAAGGGAGGTGTTAGCACTTTTATGGAATATACTCTTCGTTTTGGAGTTTCAGAAATGTAGGATGTTTTGTCTGAAGTCAAAGCAGGAGTGGATTTAAGATGAAGCTTGATGCAAGCGTTGCAGCCGAGAAGCGTGAGGTGGATTTGTGTCCCAAAGCGGTACCAGGTTGATCATACAATTCGCAAGCCGGGTTGGACTTTTAGCATTGAATGCAGTTAATGTCCAAGCCGATGCTACCGATAACATGTTGCGTTAGCCGTTATATATCAGATTCCATGTATTAGGAGTGCAGTTTACTTTAAACTGATTGCCGTTTATGAGGTAAAGCGTGGAGAAATGGTTGTAATTCAAAGCAGAGATGGCGTCGGCGTCTGGCGCCGGGGAGCCGAAACGAGGGGGCCCGGTGGCCCAGCGAGGGGGACGGGCTGGCCAGGTTGATTGGAGGCAGCCCAGCCAGTAGAGACATGTGCGTGGGCCGGGCGTTGCGTTTAGCAAGGGGCCGGGCCGGGCCGTTTCGTTTACGCGACAGTACAATATTACCGTAATTGGGTTGAATATAATTCAGATTATGGATTGAAGTCCAAAGAACAAAATACTCTATGTTTTTCCTTGGGTTGAATACAATTCAGAATTTCAGATTATGGGTTGAAGTCCAAAGAACAAAATACTCTATATTTTAACTTCCATATTCTATAGTGTAGAATCTAGATTTACTTTTTAAATACATTAATTTCTGATTGTCTTAATTTTGGTCCTTTTTTTTATCTATCTCACTTGCTTTCTCATTTCAAAAGAATTAATTAATATTTTAGGATTGCGTATCAAAACTTTTGGTATAAATTATTTTTATTATTTAATTCAAAAATATAAAATTGATATCATTGAATTTAGTTTTTAAAACTATTTTCATAATATTATTTTTTTTTGTAAATTTTTCATAATGTACATAAAAGTAATTGAAGATTAAAGTTATTTATCGAAAGTGAAAGTGATTAATTTTGAAATGGAAGTAGTATATAATATGAGAATGAGGCAATTATAAGTTAGTAAAGTTAAAGCCCCATGATTTCAAGCCCTCTAAATTTTTGAATAATTTTAACATATAATTTGTTCCACGGCGATTTAAAAACTAAGCATTATAAATAATATTTTTTCATAACCAACCATCATTTTTCTCTAATCAAAAATTAAATTTTTTATATACTGATGAGGTAGATTATAATCTAATGTGAAGATGTCACATTGCGCTTATTTCGCTCATTAATCTATCCAATTATTGAATTTTTATTTTTTCTTCCCTTTATATATATATTATATTATTTTAATAATTAATATTATATCGATTAATACAATGTAATAATAACCGTTACGAAAAAAAATTAATTTTTCGATTCGTGGGACAGGGACGGTATAAATAATTTCGATGATAATATTATTTAAGTAAATTTTTTAGCCAAATTACATTTATAATTTAGTAGTTTTGTCATGGAATATTTTATCTTTTTGGAATCGGGTTGGTGGAGATTTAGAATGCGATAAGAGGAGAAGTGCTTAGAAACCGAGCGGGACTCGAGTTTTTTAAATATGCGTCGAGCTTATCTTACGTCATCATTTGAGATCATGCTTATTTCCTATGCTTTTTACTTACCTGCAGAGACTGAGAATACCGTCCCCCCTCCCACTACAGCCCCACTTGAATTTTTCTTAAGATTTTACTCTTCGATTGTCAGGCTCAAACTGGTCGTTGTAGAATCGTTCTCCCCATTCATTCTCTTCGAGTTAAGGTAAAAGAAGTTTAGAGTCCTTTGAGGATATTTCTTGGGTTTTTTATTTAATGGTTGACTTTTCCATAATTCAGGTACATGATGAATCACTTAGTTGGTTATGGGTTTTGTAAATTAGATTAATTACCAAACTGATTTAAGAAGTCGTTTGAGGATGTTATTATGTGTTGACTTTGACTTTTAAGGTGATATTTTTCTAAAACTTTAAATGTGTAGGGTATTGAGACCATGTGCTCCTGTTATTACATTATTAAATTGGTGATTTAAAATTTGATTAAAAGGGAATAAAGGTTGAAAAAGTGTAAATTCAAGTTGAGTTATAATTGATATTCGGGTATAGGTTGTTAATTATGGACTGTTGATTAACTAAAATGACTTATAAGTTGATTTGTAATGATTAAGTAATAAGATGGAATTATAGCGAGGATCGATTGGGTTTGTATACGATGGGATTATAATTCGATAGTTTATGTCAGGTAAATTGTTTGAATTTGTTTAAGAGATAGTTCCTAAGAGTTGAGGATTATGTATCTTCTAGAGCGCCCGGTATAGTAGTAGTGCTGATTATACTTTAGGGTGTTGTTTTTAGGCGTTGATAAAATGGAAAGAGCCGATTACATGATTGTTGTTTTTTCGCTTGAAAGGGTTTTACGAGTAGCTAGCAGGCGAGTACTTATCTAGCGGGTGTTACTTTACGTACTTACTTTAAATTGTGTGAACATGTTATTGTGATATGATTATGTGAGAATGATAGCCACATGTTATTATGATATGATTATGTAGAGATTGATGATATACATGTTATTGTGTTATGATTACGTGAGAATGATATACATGTAATTGTTACCTTGATTATGTGATTATGATACGTGGCTTTTGAAGATTGTTTGAGGTAAGTAATAGTTTGAACTCTGACTTATATTTAGAGTTTACGTGGCATAGAAGCACTTATGATTTACGTGGCCTTGTCGTGATTATTTCAGTTTGACTTACGATTGTGAGATGTTTTAGGCGTGCTTGGATATTGTTTGGGAGTCAGTGGTTGGTTATTGAGAGGTGATAGTTAGAGTTATGTATGACTTAAGGTGACTTAATTATCGAGTTTGACATGTTGGGATGATTAGGGGTTAGGTGACTCACCCATTCCTTACGTTATATGCGACGATATGTGCCTTATACTTAGTGTATAAAGTACGGTGTGCCTTATACTTAGTGTATAAGAAGCCCGGGAGGTGACATACTTATACTTCGTGGCACTACGAGCGTTGTGCCTTATACTTAATTTGTATAGGAAACGGTGTGCCTTATACTTAGTGTATAAGTGCGGTGTGCCTTGTACTTTTGTGTATAAGTACGGTTTGGCCTTATCTTTGCGAGGCCCTTAAGTGCAGGGGTGATTATTGATTAGTCCGTTCCTAGCAGGGTGGAGCCAGTTGAGCATATGCGCGTTAGGGTTGGGATGCTTGGTGGGGATGTAAGGGGCGGAGGTTTGATGACTAGAGTTTTAGTCGTTGTTGAGGTCTCTTGATTTCTTTTACGGAATTATTGTGTTTGCTCCCGAACTTTTGTATATCTTCATGTATTATGTAGAGATTTCTGTGGAATCATGTTGTATGACCTTTTTAGTGAGTCTTTGGATATATGTATTTCATTCATATTTGGCTATTATATTATTGATTGACTCGTTCCGTATGGTAAGTTACTTGTGTTAAGTTTCCCTTTAGGCCTCGCGCTTACGCCCTTTTTCGCGTTAAGGCGTTCATTTGTGCCGGGTTGACGAGGCGGCCGATTGGCCAGAAGGCACATTTGAGTTTTTGTTAGAGTAGCTAGGTAGGCATGAGTGTAAAGGGATCTCACATTCGATTTTGATGTGTTGTCAAGCCATTTTTGATTGGTAAAATCATTTCTTTTGAAGCTTTAGTCTTGTCATTTGTCGTTTGTATTCGGGATACGGTAATGTATGCATCTTTTAAGCCTTGCCGGCATTATATTTGCAGGATATGTTGTATATATATATATATGGTTGAAGATCGTTTCGATGTCGGTGATGGATTATAAATTTTAAAAGCTGTTTTGATTTGGGAAATTTAATTGTGATCACGTATTTGGATGAAAAACGAATTGTATTTTTAGCGAATTAGATGAAATTGGGTTTGGTATTTCTGATATTAGGATTTTAATGGCTCGCCGAGGCAGTAGGCGGGGCGGGTGCGTTCTGATTGGAAATTAATAAAGTAATTGTTAAATCTGAGAAGTGTTTGGTGGGTGTACACCGATAATTAGGGACTCTGAGGTCACTGGTGGCCAAGGCTCATACATCACTCCGTAGTCCGTACATCACAATACTTGCCTAATGGGCCAGAATAATCTGATAACAGGCTAATTCGGGCCTTATTGGGTCCCATTATCCCACATTCAGACTAACTTAATCAATCACATATGGTTCTGAACTTCTGATATCAGTCCTCATTTAAGCCCAATTTATTTTTAATTGTTGTCAAATGTCGAGTTTGGATACATACTGTGTTATCAGGGCCGGATAGACAACTTTTTGAGTTGGATAATTATCAGTTGTTTGAGTATCGGCAAGGCTTTTATACTCAAGTTTGACTCGGTTAACCTTTGTGAGAGTTTCGAGCAAGTTTTGGAGCGAGCGTCGGCCGTACAGTGGTTAGAAGATGCCGTCGACTTCGGGCAACTTGTCGAGAACAACACAGTGGTTAGAAGGCTTCCGATAAAACTTAGATGTCTTGGAGTTCGATTATGAGGCGGTAGGTGGATTTTTTAAAAATAATAATAATAATAATACTTTTAAAAAAAATTGTCAGTTTATCCATTCCGTTCCCTAGAATAACGATAAATTACCATAAAATAAATTTATGAGATGTAATAGTTTTTTCAAAATATATATGTATATATTATGAATTTCTACTTTTACATTTTATTAGATATTTAGTTAAGTGGGTTTGGATATATATATACTATACTCAACAAGTTAGCGGGCACCAAATAATTCTCAACTCGATCCATTCTCAACGGTATGTTTCATATTAGTCAAACTCCATGTCAATTTAACCGGGATGCATGGCTAATAATCTATGAAGAAATTAAATCGATTATTTGTTAGAAAAAAAATTATGTTTAAATTGAGATGGAGTGATTACTCGATTGGTATTTTTGAAGTTATCTTAATTGATCCGAGTGCCAATAACATACATCGTCTGATTCGAATAAAATAACCTAATCTCATCAATTGGCATATTCTTAGCATATAGTCGAAGTACTCACTCTATCCCTTTGATGATAATGTTTGAGGAAACAAACATAAATATAAGACTTAAATAATGACATAATTGATACAATCAAGAGAATGACAAGTGACAATCATTATTTTAAATATACCCTCCCTCGAGTCTTATTTGGATGCTTACAATAATTTTATAAATATCATGTATGTTTTTAAATCAATTTAAAATATTCATTTTTTTTTCTAAGCGTTAGATCATATAATCACTTAATCCAATAATCATAATCTATGTAAGCATAGTATTTTTTAAAATTTTGTAATCATGTAACATGGGGCTCCCTCTCTTATGTGTTTGTCTCCAATTATTGATTCAAAATTTAGAGACTGTTTGGCTCATTTGTCTAATTCTTCTCTTTTCATTTCGCGCCAATTTGTGAACCTTCCAACGTGTCCCATTATAATTGTCCACTTCAATTGTTCCGATCACAACAAATATCCCCTTCATGGAAGCTAGATTAGGTGAACTACTCCAATTTGAGTCTCACTTGCCTTCAAAATAATACTCCATCGAACTTCGCTTCAAATTGGGTTTGTAAGTGTTAAAGTGTCTAACCAATGATGTTCCCAGCTAGTCACTTTTATAAAGTACTTATGTTTTTTTAACGGGATCGCTTGGCTCTTTGGCGTGTCTTGGATAAACTTCGTGATAATGCAATAATCAGCCCGTAAATCAGAATGCTTAATGCATTGTATGTAGTGACTTTGAAAGTATTGGTAAAATCGAGGCTAAATCGGCCGTCTTCTGCTTTGTGTGAGTTAAAGCTCTTGTGAAACGGCCGCGCTTTAGCTGGGTGAAATAGCATGTGATCTTAATACGTGTTGCTTTCGATCCATCTATATGATAGATAGGTTAAAAAAAATCAATTTTAATTGCACTACCATTTGCAGACATCGAAATTTGTCAAGGAAACAATTAAATTGATTAAGGCAATTAATCCCAAGTTAATTACTAAAAAATATGCGTGGGCGGTCCGGGGTTACCGATTAAGCACACAAATTGAATCAAGCACCGGACGACGAGGGTTCACTGTAAAAGCCAAGGCCCAGGTTAATCGAAGTCAAAGAATGGGGTTTCTACATTAATTAACTATAAGTTAATTTCGAAATAGGGTTCTAGAAAAAATAGCCTCACGTTAAATGTCAGGATAAAATTAGGACTCGAAAACCCCTAATTTGTTAAATTTGAAAATCGTGCGGCCAAGCAGGGGCGTTAAACTCTGAGGGCTCAAAATGAAGAATACATAAGCGCGGGGTTTAAAATGAAGACTCCACAAGTTTTGTGGATCAAAATCAACACTCAGTGGCGTGGTGTGCGGAGCTTAAAGGCTCAGGTCCGGGGTCCAAAATAAAAATATGTTTTGGCCCAGAAAAACGCAGGAACCTTCCTTGGACATAAAAAGGGTACCCAAAATCAATACTTGGCCACCAAGAAATTTTGGAAATCATCAGCGGTCAGGGTCTTTAGCCTCCAAAATTGGCAGTCAGATGCGTCACTTACGAAGTGCGCGTCAGGAAAGCGTTTGAGGCGAAAGCCTCATCACACTCGTTTGGCGAAAATTTCATCCACATTCATACATAACTCCACAAAATTCCACCACCAAAAAACACACAAAACCCTTGAGAAAATTCAGAGAACGATCTCTGAAATTTCTAAGTTAAATCTTTGAAGACCGCCAGCAGAAACACCACGTGGTGGCTGGAAAACACCTCCAGGTGGCCAAAATAGGCGCTGAGGTAAGAATTATTGCACAAGCGATAATCGGCCCCGAGGATTTGAAAGCGAAAATACGTGAGAATCTCGGCGAGGTTCAGGCGCTTTACGAATATTAGGGGATTAAGGCATAAGCACGGAATTATTCATAAACTTGGATGAACACACGATAAATTTCATGTTTGATTTATCAAATCGGTATATAGGAATAAAATTAGCGATTCCATTACACATATGTTGGATTATGAGACGGGGAAACTTTTATCTTCAACATGCAGTTGATCGATATCGTCGGTAGATTGGGCGTTAAAACCGTCGCGTCATCATTTCTGACAATAATTTCTTAAGGCCGGTAGTAAGCTTGAGGTAGCGTCGCTAAAGCTTGTCAGTCGGGGGTTAAATGCCATTTAAGTCACGAGTGAGGCCCGAATGCCTCACTAAGTCTCAAGTGAGGCCAAATCTCATTTCTGCAAGTCTGCGTAGATTAAATATCACTCGAGTCACTTCTAAATGACATATTTGTTAAAGTATGTAGTACAAGGAAAAACTTAGTTCAACTTTGACAACTTTGCTTGCTATCGCTCCATCACAAATTTCAGTACCGGATTCCACGTCACAAATCAAGTATCATGTCAGCTTTAAGTTCTGCCAAAAATAAGAGCTCCCAAACCCCACGATGCCCGCCCACAGGTGAAGCACCAAATCTCGAAGTCAGCTGAAGATTGTAGCTTATACAGCTAGAGTAAAGCGATTGTCAAAACAAGTCTACCTTCTGGCGTTTGCGGTAAGTCCAGTAGTCGGAAAGTGAGCCGGAGATCAATTTCCATACAACTAACAGGAATGCGGCTTTGGGCTCCCAGGCTAGGACCGTATCGAGTCGGGATAGGTCACCGATCCATCGAGGCAAGGCATTATCCAAAATTTCGCCCAGGAGCTTATCCAAATCAAAATCAAGCTCGAGCTTGGCCGAATCAAAATCAGAGTTTCAAGCTCGAATCCGTCAAATCAAGCGAGTCGAAACTTCACAACTAAATCAAATCCAATTTCAGTCGAAAGCGAGTCGGACATCGTAAATGTTCGGCAAATGCTTAGGAATCCATAGTTTAATTCGGTCGATCCTCTTCGATTTGATAAAACTTAGCCCAGAAGTACACCCTACTGATGAATTTATTTTACTTGCCCCTATCATAAATAATAAAAGTGCTTTTGCTTTTCACTTTCGCATCATATCCATATATATATATATTCACGGTTTTAACCTTTAGTTGATTATATAAATAAAATTTCTCTTTCTCATCATATCAAATAACTTATATATATATATATATGGGGAAAAGAACAAAATGAAGAATAAATATCCTAGGAAGATAGAATACGACAGCAGCTACAATTCTAGCGGATACACCACAAATTCTGGAGAAGCTCTGAACAGAATTTTAAAAGAGCAAAGCACACACCCCGATCTTACAGGCGTAAAAACTATCTAAAGCAAAAATCGTTATAAACATTGTATCCAAATTCCAATTTATGAATCTATAATATTGTAAGTTTCAAACATCTTTTATTTTTATGTCATTATATTTCCTTTTGATTTCGTGTGTTGTTTAAAATATTTTATTTTTTACAATTCATTTTTAAATCGCTACATAATTATTGCCATTTAATTATTACTTACTTTAGGTATTTTCCTATCCACTTTGTTTCATATATATATATATTCGATATAAACTTGTAGCTAGATGTTGTAATTTCGAAAGTTAGTTGATTATATGTTTAAAAAGTATTCCAATTAAGTCGGGATGAAGGAAGTATAAAAATATCTAATGAGATATAATAAGTCAAGACTTCTTGTTTCATATTTTTATTTTTATACATATTCAAATGTTAATTTTTGTTTTAAATTTAACTTATTAACATGTGTCATAAAATTACATGATCACTCCTATTATAATTCCAAACTAGATAGCTATATATACTACCCAATGATAAAATTTAGTTGATTATAATATTTGAATCGCACCTCACTAATTTAAATTCTTACAACTTGAAGATGATTAAACGACTCAACTTTACCAAATACATACAACCAAAACATTATTGAGGACATTTGCTGCAAATTGATCTTGCAAACCGACAATCTAATAACTCTCATTTCTTGATCTAGTGTAGAGTGTAGTGGTACATACTTCATTTAACACCTGATGGCTGATAGTAGTTTTCAGGGAATATATTGTTTAAATAAAGAGTCAGCAAACAATTTAATTTTTTTCCAAGCATTTCGTTTGCTAGCTAGTTTGGAATTGATATGCAACACATAATTCAAGAAGTTTTCTGTACAATTCACATAGGATTCTAATCCATGATCCCATATGTTATTTGTCCGTAGCCATCAATTAGAGAAAAAAGTTAATTCTTTTTCAAGAAATTAAAGAACCTCCACTATATTATAAGCGTCCTAGGTGGTTAGATAGTCATTTTTTAGGCCTTTGTGGGACATGTAAACAATTACAAAAGTGATGAAGATGACGATACATGGAATAACTTGGAAAAAGTAGTGCATGAAAGTGATTATTGGTACTTTCTTCATCTTTTTCAATCTAAGGGTTTCTCACAGTCAATTACCTTTCAAGATTTGGATTGATGCATGTAGCATCTCAGTAGTCATTATTCTATATGAATTGAATGAAGATCATTTTTCTGACCTTTTTATTATTCCAACCCTTTATAATTCTTAATTCTTTGATGCTAGATCTTGAATGAGTATATTTGTAGTTATTGTTTCAATCATATAGATCTACTTCAAAGCATAAAATAAAACTGAACCATAAGAATTGAAGATGTACATTTTTTTAATGCACTTGCATCATATTGAAATCTTACATAATGTGTCAGAAGGTACCCAAAAATTTCCCAAAATTATCCAAACATAGTTGTCCAGAAGTGGATCTAGCCAGGGGTCATTTGGAATTTGCATTATTTTCTCTTGTACAGTTGTACACTCTAAATTTGATTTCGTCCTCCCTTTGGAGGGGAACCAATATACACACACTCAAATAGTGATTTTTACTACTGAAATGATTATTTTGTTCCTGTTATTAGTTCGACTCTCATAATTCCATTATCGATAAAAAAGAAAAACATTAAAAGTGTTGTAAGCTAAGATTCAAAAATCAAAGCTAATGGATAAAGTAAGATGACTTGCCATGTTATTTATTATGAATTGATAAATCATGTACAGAGGTAATGAGACAGACGATCTCTTTTAGTGACAATTAGATAGAGCTAAACAAGTAGTTAAAATAAAGACGACTAATACTTAAGCAAACATCAGTAAATATAGCAATCCTACTTAGTTTGTGTAGAAATACTTCAATTCAAGCCTTGTCAACACGGCGTATGAAGACAGTTTCAAGATCTGGAACATTAAAGAAATCCATTCTTCTTCTAACATTATTAAATTGATGAATCTTTGAAGAAGGCTTTCTTTTCTTTGGAGCTGGAGGACATGTTAAGAATCTGCTTGAAATTCTTGAATCTTGTGAAGTTGGTGTAGTTGCTTCTTCATCATTTTCCTCTTCAACACTAGTTTGTTTTACAAATACTGGTTTTAGTGGACTTCTTAATGCAATTCCAGAAAAACCCCATTTTCTTTTTGCTTCAGTTGAATCTATAACTCCATCCATTTGATATGACATTTCACTAGTTATTCTCATGAGTGCACATGAGATCAAAAGGCTAAAAAATATATAGGGTGAGAAGAAGAATAAAGCTAGTTTACTGTGGAGGAAACAGAATATATTCTTCAAGAAAAGGATTAAAGAAAGATGAAAGGAAAGTTTAATTTGCTAGGTGTTTCAAAATAGATGTCCACTTAAAGGACTTTGTAGAAGGAAATTAATATGGAGGATATATGTGAAAGGTTCAAAAGAGGGGGGGTTTTATATAGTGAAAATGTGAACAAGATGAGAAGAGTGAAGTTCAATATTGTTGGGTGTTTGTGCTTCCTAAAAAAATGAGACGTTGGTTTAAAAGTGACCTCGTCATTTGGGCCCCTCACCCAACAGAGGAGTGATAAACCGTGATGGCCAGACGTGCTTGCCATGTCGCCTGTAATCACTGGCAACCACTCACACTTTGTAGGGAACGACCCCAAACGGCAAGACTGCCATGCTCAACCCAGAAACACGCGGGAAGACACTTTCCTTAGCCAAGAAGTCTACGCCTGGCCGACGCGCCTGGACAGTGTTTGTGCTTCCTAAAACATAGAGGAAGGAGAGGGAGGGAGAGAAGAAGAAAGAAGCCAAGAAATGCGTGAAATGATGTATGGAAGATTTAAAAGCTATAGATTATGGACAGTGAATGTGTATGTAGTCCGTGAAAAATGGAAAGTTGTATAAATTGAACTTTTGATAGTAGTAGTATAAAGATTTTAAAAGCAATTTATCGAGTAAGATTCATGGGCCCCTTCATTTTTTCCAGCCGTCAATTGCTTTAGAAGACATTTTACACCAAAATATAACCCCATACTTTTCTCTTTAACACACCCACCCCCCCTTAAACTTTTAGTCTCTAAATTTTGACAAACCTCTACACCTTTATTCTCTTTTAACACAACCCACTCCTATCTTCTTCCTACCCCACCCCATAACCCCCTACCCTAAACAAGAAACATAACAATACAATAAGAAGAACCAAACACCAAACAATCATAGAAAAGACCAAAAATCAATTTTTAACAATTGCATAAACCACTTTGCCTAAAAACTGAAAACCAATTTTTTTTGTTGAATTGTAATTGCGTGAAAAGAGAGCAAACTTTTTTTGTTCAAATCCAATTTGTGAAAAGAGTCACTCTTTAATAACACAAAATGCATTTATTTGCTTTGAATTAATGAACATCGGACACCAATATGAACAAGGAACGACCAATTTTTTAAATGTAATTTTTAATTAGATTTTTTTGCATCCTCTTTTTCTGTAATTTTTTATTTCAGCAAAATAATTTGTAGCTATTTTTCTGCAATTTGGGGTAGGAGTAATTGAACTAACTTACCAATTTATAAGCAATCAGCTTTTCAAATGTAATTAACTATATGATATAGAAGAGAACCGAACTACTTATCAATTCATAAGTAATCACTATTGTGGTCCCATAAAATACATATTCAAGAACCGGGTCCAAATCCTCCTCGTAGAACCCTGCCATCCTTCTTCTCTAAGCAGGGTCTTCGTAGTTTTCATTACTGGCGGTGCTACCGTAATCAATCAGGCCGATTGTTCGTGTTTGGTCTTTCATTGTATTATGTTTCTTGTTTTAGTGGTATGTCAGCAAGTTGTAAGAAAGCGTCAGTACAAGAAGAAATTTAAGACGGTCAAAGCTATGAAGTAAAGTAAGCAAGCAAGAAAATATGTTATATTTCAATTATGTAAAATGTCTCCATTTTAGTTTAGGCGTTAGGGTAAAATAGTCATTTTGCACGAACCTCGATAGTATAATAATCTAGCTGCTATTAAAAATGACAAAATCATCCGAGAAAAGATAAAAAGTTTAAGGACTACGCCTGAAAAGTTAACTCATAAGATAGTAGACCAACTGTAGTTATACGCATAGTATAAAGTAACCAAAAAAGTCAATTGAGCTCTGGGCCAGGGACGGCATGTAAATAATCAATGTAGAGTATCTTGTTAGACCAAGTGCAACATCAAGTTAGATTGGATGTTTTTGGGATATTTTTCAATACAATAGTTAGGCAATTCAAGTATTAAAATTAATAGGGGGAGGAAATGTGCTAAATTTTAACACATGCTAATTTTAGAAAGATAATAACATGTATGAACAGCAAAGAACGAATAAATACAAGTAACATATGATAAAAGTAATGGGATGAAGATAATATAAAAAATTAATTGTCTAGGTGTCATGATGCTATAAGATCAAAATAAATAGGTTAACGATACTATTACGACGCAGAGAATGTGCAGCAATTTACTTACCTACTCGAGATGGTCTAACAAAGATAACTCAATTGTTTGGCTATTTGTATTAGACCATCTCCAGCAGGAAGATAAAATTTAAGACTCTCTTTTCTTCCACATCAAATTTTTTTATTTCTCTTTATCCAATAACACCTCCCAACGCCTATCGCCGCCACAATTTACTACCATTCATATACTTTTCACATTCTCTTTCATCAACATCATCTAATTTAGATTTTTTTTATCCAAAAAATATAAACTCTAGCTCTATTTATAGATTTTGAAAAATAAAAAATATTGGTAAAAAAAATTAATTTTGAAAAATTATTTGGCCAAAATTATTTAAAAAATAGTTGATAATCTTTTCTAAGTAAATGGCCCTAATTGAAGACGAGACGCCTCACTTATGCAAAAGAGAATTTGACCTCATTTTAAATCATGGAATCTTGAAAATGAAGAATTGGAATGTTATGCAAATAAGTTGAATTTGCCCTTTAATATCCTGGAGCGCATGATTGCGCTGCTACTCATGCTAGAGTAAGTGATGATGAACTTCAAAATATGAATGATGAATAATAATCCCTGAATCCTAAAAATATACTTACCAGCCTACATAAAGTGGAAAAAACTAAAATAGTATGTACTGCATTGTAGATATGATGTATAAACTAGGATCCTTAGATGGAAGAATGAACGTACAAGAAATCAATCATGCAAATTATGACATGGAAAAAGCCGGACTATATAGTATGTTCCTGGATTGTTAATTCCACTACTATTTATGTTTACTGAAACAAGTTTCATTATCGCACGGATAAATAATTGTCGTGGCATATTTTTCGAGCTTGAAGAGTTGTGTGATCAATCGAATGAGTTAGAACATCTACTATTTATTGTTTTCTCACAGACAACATGCTTGGGAATATTATTATCCTAAACCCATATGTATATATATTTAATGGTGTTTCACATTATCATAACATTTGTTAGTTGTTAGTCTATGTAATGTGACCAAAATATTTCGTAGGCATCGATAATGGCCATAAGATAGAGGCAAAAATTACCCTTACAACATTATTATTGTCACCAGCTAGCAATACATTAACAACAACAAGTCACTCTTGTGTTGTAAATTTCCAAGTTAGGAAGTTATAAAAAATCAATCTGGAATATACTACCAAATATGCACTGCCAACTTTTTATCATCTTAAATAGCATTTATCAGAAACTAAGGTACACAAAAGAAGAAATATGAATTCAAGAAACCTTATTTTCCTCTGCTTTTCTCAACTTGTTATAATCTTCATACTACATTTTGCTTATCATGCCTCTGCTCAATCACCAATTGTCATCAACCCTTTTAAGTGTTCTGCAAGAATCAAGAGTTGTTCTTCTCTTATGTACCAACACAATCAACTCTCAGTAGAAAAGATGGCGAGTTTCTATTCGGTTAATACATCAGCTATCTACTCCATAAGTTATTCAGGCAGACAAGACTACCTTATCAATGTCACTTGCTCCTGTGAAAATTTAAATGGCACCGTCGCATACTTCCACGACACAGTGTACAAGGTTCAACCAAACGACACATTTTTCGACGTTTCGAATAAGATATACAGTGGCTCAACCTGGAAGGTTGGAGGAGAGGAAAAAAGCTACTTCCCTGGAGACGACGTTACAATGCATCTTTTGTGTGGATGTGTGGAAACTGGGACTCAAACTGTGGTGACTTATAGCGTTCAAGTGGGAGATAATATATCAAACATTGCAACTCTATTTTCTGCTAAGGTTGATGATATCTTGAAGCTGAATCCATACTTAGGCTCCGGTCCAGAATTCTTGACTGTTGGCTCTATACTGTATGTGCCTGTGTATCTGATTCTTTAGAGATTATGAACCATCAAAATAAATTACAATGGTGTATCAAAAATCTTGTTTTTTTGTTCCCCAATAAGTTGGATGATTCAATTTTGAGAATGCAACATTGAAATACTATGCAAATAAGTTGATCATTCAAAGAAATAAAAGGCAGTTCATTATTCAGTTTGTCTTTAATATCATCAAGTTTGGTTGACTATAAATTAATTTACATATTCGATTGTTCAAGTTACACTCATTATCCGGTAAATGATGATGAACTTCAAAACATGAATGTTGAATAATAGTTCATGAATATAGTAGACGGTTCTCCCAATGTGACAACATTAGTAATATCCGTGGACTAGTCTAGTAGGAAACCAAGTTAAATAAATAAATAAATATTTAAAAAAAACAACAACAACATTAGTAATATGAGATCAATCCAAAAATATTGTTCTAAAATTTAGCATTCATTCAGTTTTACCATAATTATGTACATTGACAGATTCATGATCAACTATCTAGTAGTTCGCTCGTCAAATAACGAAAGAAAATATTATTTTACAATATATATATATATTGAGAGATATATAATATATATATATATATATATATTATGTCTTTCTTTAACTTGTTCAACACTATAGGGGCGCCGATGCAAAAATAAAAAAAAGTGATCGTTAAAATAAATATATGTATTGTAACTATCGATCCTTCTATAGTTAACAAAATCATTAAATAGTTGAGTTATCCCCTTTAGGAGAAGAAATTGTGGCGCGAATGCACTACCATGTAACACGAAATCTAAAATGTGATAAAAGAGTACTTTCCACTGATGATATGAGGAATGGAATATAGTAAGGTAAGGAATTTTCTGCAATTGTTTGGTATACATGTTATGTTTTATTGAACTTGAATTACAATTTACAGCCCCTTACACCAACATAGGTTGACAGTAATGGAGGATGCAAACAAACTGCATAGCTTTCACCTTCTATTCTATGTGCCCTTATATGTCTGCCTTATGCTCCTTAAGGTATCTATAAACAGGCAGAGCCAGAACAGTTTCTTGGAAAATCGAATTCGATTAATTTTCCAGCCAGGATTTGACTGCTTTCTGCCTTGAAGGATTCTTACAAGTTACAGCATATGTGTTTTCATAGGAACTTCAGTTCGTTAACTACAATAACAGCATATTTCCATTCAACATCTAGTATAATTTAGTTTGCATGTATTGACAACAACTTGAGGTTGCCTTAGCCTAGGAAATGCATTCATGTTCTTGTGTTTTGGCTGCTATAAAAATCAAGATTACATGTAAAGATTCATGGCTTCCACAAATCTTATTGTCCTCTTTCTTTTCCTCCTTTTTGTCTCTAATGTATCTGCTCAATCATCTCACATCAACCCTTTCAACTGTTCTCAGAAAATCAAGACATGTAGTTCTATACTGTACCAGCACAATAATCTCCCAGTAGACAGAATAGCTACTCTCTATTCTGTTAATACATCAGAAATCAAACAAATAAATCATGCCAACCAACAAGACTACCTTATCAATGTTCCTTGCTCCTGCGAAAATGTCAATGGAACCATCGGGTACTTCTATGATACGGTCTACAAAGTTCAAGCAAATGATACATTTTTCAACGTCTCCAGTGAGTTTTACAGTGGTTCGGCTTGGAAGGTTGGAGGAGAGGAAAGAAGTTACAGTCTGGGAGCGAATGTAACGATGCATCTTTTGTGTGGTTGTGTTGAAACGGATACTCAAATTGTGGTGACTTATACTGTCCAAGAGGGAGACACCATCTCAGATATTGCAAATTTGCTTTCTGCTAAGCCGGATGAGATTTTAAAGTTGAATCCACATTTAGGTTCAGGTGCAGGGTTTATAGTTGTTGGATGGCTTTTGTATGTGCCTATGGAGCTTAATGGGATTCCCCCCCTCAAGATTCATGAACATGAACAAGGTTTTTGATTAATAAAGACAGATTAGATGTCATCAGCCTTCACAGTCATATATATATATATATGATGTTGGTGTATGAGATCTTGATAATATGCAATAAGTCAAAGATGTATGAATCTTCAAAATGCATACCTTGACATGTATAATTCTCATCAAATAAGTTGATCATTCGGTTACTTAGTAATAAATCTATTTGAAATCTGATTGTAATAGTATTGTCTAGTTCCCAGTTGTGGTAAGTGTTTAAATGACTTCATTAGTACTAAGCAGCAATTATATAT
Organism: Lithospermum erythrorhizon; assembly: GCA_019722365.1. Lineage (NCBI taxonomy): Eukaryota > Viridiplantae > Streptophyta > Magnoliopsida > Boraginales > Boraginaceae > Lithospermum > Lithospermum erythrorhizon. Next base: position 55,393 of record JADFUC010000870.1, on the reverse strand, counting down.
CCATACAAAAAAAATCATAACTCTTACGCAGATAGTTCTTTTAAGAACTTCAGAATTAAGTATATATCGCGTAGAACATTTTTTTTATGCATGGTAGAGAAAATAAAATAATAAAGGCGTAGGAAGAATGTGTAGCGATTTGTGAAGTCAGTTTGTCAAATTTAGAAGTGTCTCCTAGCCTGGAGTTCAGGGGTGAGAAGTTCCCCTTTCTTTCCTTCTTTCTTTTACACATGAAGCATAGATGTCAAATTTTATTAGATCATGATTCATGAACATTTGGGACAATTCATTTTGTAATTGCATCATCTCCTAGTAACTGATCTTCTTGTGTTTCATCTGTCAAATGTTCTCTTCTTAAAATGCTCTTCTGTTTAATTAATAGGTAAGAAGCAACACAAGTGGTTTATCATAGTTGGCGTTTTATCAGCGGCAACATTTTCCTCAATGTGTTTAGTGGCTGCAATACTTGTCGGAAGGAAAAGACTTCAGAAGCAAAGAGAAGATAAAAAAAAAACTCTGTTGAACACTAGTATAATTGGTTCTTTCTCCACACAGAAGCCACAGATACATAAAGAACAAGCTGAAGGTCAGCTCTCTTAGGTTGTTTTATTTAATTCCTCTGGTACACAGTCTAGCTCCTAAAACTTATAGTGATCTGTTGGATATGAGTACGATGAGAAACTGACCTTCAGAGATTCATTCAAATGTACAGATATGAAAGTGTTTGAATCAGAAAGGCCAGTTGTGTACAGTCTTGAGGAGATTGCAGAGGCAACAAGAAATTTCGATGAGAGCAGGAAAATTGGCACGGGAGGATATGGATGTGTATATTTTGGAGAAATAGGAAATCAGGTAGTATTAGTTTTCTGACCTTTTTCCCTTTGTTTGCAAACAAGAAGATTATTCTAAGGCCATTCTTTGTTTGGAACTATAAATATAGGAAGTTGCAATAAAGAAGATGAGATCTAACAATTCGAAGGCGTTTTTAGCAGAACTCAAAGTCTTATGCAAGATACATCATATAAATGTGGTAAGAAAATCATTTTGAAACAAAAAACTGTGGTTTATATCTATGGAAGATTCAGCATTCTCAGAGCCATTATCATTACAACATAGGTAGAGCTGTTGGGATATGCAAGTGGAGACGACCACCTTTATGTGGTTTATGAGTATGTTCCAAATGGATGTCTTGGTGATCATCTTCATAATCCCTTGCTTAAAGGTAATTTTTATTTTCTGCATATTGTTTGTTCTTATCAACAATGATAACTACGATTCGATTATGAAAAAAAAAGGTCGACAACCACTATCATGGGCGGCAAGAATTCAAATAGCAGTTGATGCTGCAAAGGGTATTGAATACATCCATGACCATACAAAAGCGCAATATGTGCACAGGGATATAAAAACAACTAACATACTACTTGATGAAGGGCTAAGAGCAAAGGTACCTTCATCTGTTTAGAATCAAGGGTTGAAATGCTTCTTCATTAGCGTCAAATGTTCATCATGAGGCCACTCTTGATTTCCCTTGGACTTCAAAGTATAAACACTCTATCTGACCTTTCTCCAGGTTGCAGATTTTGGATTGGCCAAGCTAGTCGGAAGAACAAATGAAGATGATCAGATAGCAACTCGATTGGTTGGAACCCCGGGATATCTTCCTCCCGAGTAAGTTATGTTTCTAGACGTGTAGCATGCCATGATGTTATTCCTTAAGTTTGCACCCTACAAAATGTTTTAACAAAGACACTTTTCAGATCAGTGAAAGAATTGCAGGTGACTACTAAAACAGATGTATTTGCATTTGGAGTCGTTTTAGCTGAGCTAATAACTGGACAACGTGCACTTATCCGCGATAGCAGGGAGAACAAAATGAAATCACTCATCACAATTGTAAGTCATAACTGCTCAGTGAAAGCCAAGGCAACTCTTGAAGTTTATCGTCTAAATCAGATCAATCAAACTATTTGAATCCCTTTCTCTGATTAATAGGAGTACTGTCTAAACCTATTGCAGAAAAATCAGAGGATCGATATATTTGTTATATGTGTATCCCACTATTTTAGAAGCAACGGTACTTAAACCTTAGGGACAAGGCATTCTCATACAATTTATGAAAGCATTTGCATATGATTTTGCTTATGTTGCATACTTGCAATGGTGTTAAACAATGTTTCGTTCCTGCTTCATTTGCAGATATATCAATTATTCGAAAATGACGAACCAGAGATTGCAATGCCATCAATAGTGGATACTAATCTTCAGGGGAACTATCCTATGGAAGATGTCTACAAGGTACACAGTTATAGTCTTGAATACATCAGTTTTTCCAATTAATGCTATGAACTCAATATTACTGCAGATGGCAGAAATTGCGTATTGGTGTCTTAGCGAAAAGGCGGTAGACAGACCGGAGATGCGAGAGGTAGTGATGGCAGTAACGCAGATCCGAACATCGTCTTGCCAATGGGAAGCATTTGCTGGAGGAAGCACTACAGTATTCAGTGGACTACTCAAAGGAAGGTGAAATTTACTTTGGCAAAAGGGTTTTGGAGATATAATAGGGTGCCAACAAATGTATACATCAATTCACTTTTATTTTATTATTGATAGATTTGTTAAACTAATAAGAAAAATGAAACTGATATTTCTAACTATTGGAATAATAGCAATCAGTGAGCTTTTTGTCAATGGTTCATCTTGGGCACTTCAATAAGGTATGAGCTAGTGAGCCACACCTTCAATGTGAAGTTTTCTTTCATCTAAAATAAAATGATCAATGATAAAGTCACCTTCAATGTGAAGAAAAAATGGACTTCATTGAGTAAAATATCAATGTTTCGTTTAGACATGTAAAAGAATCTGAAAAATTGATTTAGCTCGAAAAACTTGAGCAATCTCGAACTTCATTTTTAAGTTCGACCGTTTGGCTCAAACCACATAAATTTATTAAAAAAAAATTCTTCATATTTTATCATTGAAATTCGAATGTTCCGATCAAACTTCGAATCGAGCATCGAACAGAATCGAACTTTCAAACTTTTCGAACCTAAATTTTTCCAATTTGATCGAACCTCGAGCCGAACCTCGAATCATTCTGTTCGAGCCACACTCGAACCTGTCCAAGTTCGGTAGGATTCAGCTTGTTTAGAGGCCTAGTTTCATTCATCCGAAAACAAATTAAAGCAAGGCATTGGCACCAGAAGGCTATAGTTGTTGGGAATTGGGATAATACAAGTGAAACTAGTAACTGAGATACACCACAATATTCAAAAAGTTAATCACCAGAGAGGCTATATATGACTAAACACTGGATATAACATTTGAATAAAAATGAGTACTTAACACAAAATAATTCAAGGATTGGACAAATCATTTCAACAGGTTACAATTTACCAGCTACAAAAGGCAATGTAAGAAAATGTAAATCATGTACTCCGTAGTACACAACTTCTGAAGACGTCCGAGAGCCCTTGAAACTGAATAATTTTATGCATGGAGCTGATTTAATCAAAGAGACTGAAACCCATATCCTGCAACAACGATAAAATTCCGCATTGAATACTATGTTAAATAGCAAAAAAATTAAGTAGATTAACCATAAGCCTTCGCACTTTAAATATAAGAGATTGAACATTCAACTATATTTTATCTACCAAATAAAATGTGGAGAAGCAAAGACTAAACAATTCTTATAACTGGACAGTTTATAAGGATAAGCTTACATCATCGGATTCCTCTTTCTCTTCAACTTTCTTCTCTTCCTTGGCTTCGGCAGCAGCAGGAGCAGCAGCACCTCCACCTCCAGTAGGTGCAGAAAAGGCCACAGCCCCACCACCGGATGGTACTGATGCCAGCTTCTCGCGACCAGAAGCGATTAGTTCAGTGATATCCTTACCCTGAACTTCCTTCAAAAGGAATTCAATCCTCTCATCGTCTGCCTCGGCCCCAACTGTATATTGGCAAAACATTCAGAAATTAAATTACCAATAAAGGACATCAACACTAAACAAAAAGGCTAGCTATTAAGCAAAAAATACAACACGTGGGAACAATAACTAACTTAATAAAACAAGTTCCAATCTACAAAAGGCGTTCTCATCCAATTCATCTAACTAGAATACTAAATAACTAGACTACTCAGACTACTAAATAGTATTCCCACATCTTACATCTTTAATCACATATGGAGTATCACCACTTGCATCAATGATGTTCTAATGTAGCAGAATCACACATAAATTATAGGAGTACAAACCAACGTCAATCTAAAACATTGTTTTGCTATGCAGACATTGATTAACTTAATTACACATCTTATTTGAATCTAACCAGGCATAAGTTCAAAAAAATATCTAATACTCTCACAATCCAAAAGATGGTCACTTTAAATTTCAATTTTCCAAATTAAAAAAACTTCGTAGTCTTAATTTGAATCAAGATTGTCATGTCAATAATAAATTACATTCAAAATACAATTTTTGATACATTTTCACCAAATATTATACAGCAAACACAAAAATATTTCCGTGAGTTCAAAATTCAAAAAGGCACAAAACGTGACAATCATTTTGGGACGATGGTAGCACATATATTCCAATATAAGCACATATTACATACCCCAACCGGAAGAAGTGTATAAATAAAATACATTGAGAGTTATATAAATACCAGAGGAAAGGATGTTCTTCAAATCCTCAGCAGAAGGGCTGATATTGCCCCCCAAAACAGCAAGCAGGTAAGATGCTATCAACTTCATTTCTGCAAATACAATAATCATCAAATCACAGAAATTGAAACAAATAGATAAGACATTTTATCCCAAAATAACGAACTTGGTAGCCTTAATTGACAAAAAAAACTTTGATTCGATTCAAAATCATCATAGTACTTGTAAATTACATTAAAAATACTATCTTTAATATACGTTTCACCAAATAATGTACCACACATACTAAAATATTTGAGTTCAAAATTCAACCATACACAAATAAGCTGCTATCACACACATTTCTGTAAACACAATAATTATAAAATTGCAGAAAATGAAAAAAAGATAACCATCTCCACAAAATTAACAAACTTGGTAGCTTAATCTACACAAATAACTTTGATTTCATTCAAAATCATCATATTAATAGTAAATTACATTAAAAAAATACCATTTTTGATATTTTTTTCACCAAATAATGTACAACATATACAAAAATATTTAAGTTCCAAAATTAAAGATCCAGGCATTAAAATTAAAAACTGGACAATCTTTTTGGGACATACCAAGTTGTCTGAATTGGGGGATAGTACAAATATGAGAAGAACAATTGCGGCAATTGAGAAGAAGAAGAAATCAATTGATATAGGGCTTCGGTTTTATACTTAGGGTTTTGTTGATTGGATTGGATTTATATCAAATTAATTCGGGCTGGACCCGGTTACGCTATGTTTATCGAGTCAAGTTATGTTGTAATGGGTGGCAACCGGAAATTCATTCGATAGTTTAATTAATCAAGGTTAAGTAGGATTGCTAACGTATTGGGTTTGAGTTGGTATGCAGTATCGTGATTAGTGAATGTTTCATCTAGTTAGGATATCAAGTCATTTTTTTTACTTAAATTTGGCTCGGATTTCAGTGGAGTCGGGTTTCAACGGATATCATGTGAATGCACTTTTCCATTGTATTAGGTATAGCCGTAAAGGTGAATATACTCGAACACGACTAGATTTTAAATCGGATTGGTAGATAAGTAAAATCTTTGGGATCGAGTATCGAAAGATTATTGAATTACTTGATTTGATGACTATCTTAATATGAAGTGTGAAAATTTGCCTCGTTAGTAAATAACAACCTGAGCTAAACTGTACCCATTTCCAATTCCAACCTTAATATCATACAACTTTGTCCTTATCCTTCAGAGTATTATTGTCATGTTAATATTCAATTTTTTGTGTGTGCGACCATTTTGCAATTCCAAAATCCATTCATCTATTATTATGAGAGCTCTTAAGTCTTATTAGTGGAGTATTATATGTAATATGTGACAATTGTAATTGCAAATATCTTATGCAGAACAATGAAGACATGATTGTCTCAATTTTTCTTCTTTAGTCAAAACTCACACCAAATGACATTTCCAAATAGAATTTTCTATGTTGAGGAGAATATAACATGAAGGATTCTCATTCTTACATTCATCTGTTGAGCTGTATATACATATGATGAGATGACTAATTTGATTGTGCCTACTGTGAAAGATATGAAAAAAATGGAACAATGTTTCATATTTTTCTTTTCAGTTTTTACATTCCTTTTTCTTTTTGGCCAAGATTACAAATGCAGATTGAGCCGTTTACTTCTGCGGTGCATGGTCTGGCATTGTAGGTCTCTTCCTAAATACATGTTTTCTACAGCGTTCGAAAATGCTGTCATATATCAAATCGAATTGGACACCTGCTCTCTCCCGGTTCACAATGAAAAGAATATGATCACCCTCCACATATTTGTAGTACCTGCATAGAAAAGTCGCGGTTTGTTAAAGAGAAGACCTCAAGGAACAATCAAGTCTCAAAGCATGGGCTATCTACCACATTGATGCGACCTAAATATAGGTATCGAGCAATGAGTTTAAAGATGTGTGAGTACTACGTCTGCTTTACTATTTGAAGAATCTAGTCAGGTTATAAAAATGTATTTGAAAGATACATAAGCATGCTCATGTTCATGTACTTTCTGCCTATTTTCCAAACAGCAGGAAAATTCCACATAAATGCTAAGGAACTCTGAAGTTCAGTTCTTAAGAGGTAAAGAAAGCAGATTTAGAAAATAAACTCAATTTCTAATTACGGTTCAATTTTACATTACGAAGAACATATATGCAGACAGAGATGACAAGAAGAGCAGAGAGGGACAAACCAGATGCCCGGTTGCAAGGGTTGACACTCGGAATCTTTAAGAACAAGATGATGTGGGTGTTCAATTGGGAAACGGGGATGTGTCATGGAGATGGTGTTTAGAGCACCGTCATTGTCCCACCAATCTTCATCCCTGCAAGAGAGTACAAGAGGCAAAATTAATTAGATAATGCAATGTTAACTTCCCCTAGGTCAACTTGCACTTTTGTATAGAAAACAAAAGGATATAGCCACCAGTTTTATGCTCAATAATGAACAGTCTTAACTGCTCAAGCCAGTGAGAGAGGATAAGGTCTAGATAACAATTAAGAAAGCTTGACAAATAATTTTAAGCTAGAGTATAAGAGGTAACGGTTCAAACACTTCTTAAGAATTTCAAAGGCTGATCAGCTGATTAACTGTTACCAGTAAACAAGAATTTTTTTTTTTAGCCAGTAAACAAGAAATATGATAGGGTTTCAAATCATTCATAGAAGGATATAAACAGGCAATGGCAAATATTTCATTGAAAAATCCGATTATATAGGTATGATGAGAAATGTGGCAGCTAAGAAAGTTAGGCGTTGCACAAACCTGTAGCCTTTGTAAGGAGGAGGAACAGCTGAAGGGTGACTCCATTGGCACATCTGGAGAACTCTTATGAAAAGTAAAGGGTGTATGCCAGATATTCCAGAAGGAACCGTAAAACCCAAGACTTGACTCGTCCTCTTCGTAGCATAACTGAAGTAGTACGTGTTAGGAAATGTTTTTAAATGGCTATTGAGTCTGACCGATCCTTGGATCGTAAGATCAGGAAGAATCCAGTCTCCAGATGCAAATGGACCTGTGTTCCCCAAAAGCAAATCCACAAGACCCCAAATCCCAGTATTCTTCCATGACATGTTGAAGTGATCAAACCCAAAATTGTAATAGGCTTTGAGCCATGAAATATCAAACCAATCATAAAGGATAACTCCTATTCGGCAAAGTTGCAGCAAACAGATTGGTTTCAAGGATTTTCCATCCTCAGGCCTGCAAATGAATTGATATTAATGAATCAATGATCCAACAGAACAGCTTAAACCCAAACGACGAGGAAAAAAAGGAAACCATGTTTTCTACCCGTAAAATTTGGACGAACCCTGGACAATAAGATACATATACATTCTTCAATTACCACCACTAACATGGAAAGTAACACTATTTCTATGTTTGAATGAACATGGAGGTATTAGCTTAAGAAATAGTCACAAAGCATATGTTCTTCCGATACTTACTGCATTCCATCTAAATAGGTCCTGGTTGTCCCATTAAACGCTCCAGATAAAGATGTGATGCTGATTACCCAGTTTTCTGAACTGTCATGACCTTTAAATGCCTGGAATTACAGCAAAGTTCAAAATTTTAGCATTACTGCATTCCTGAAAAACATCTGCTCAAAGAAATTAGTAAACGATTAGAAGGAAACCTTATCCGCGAGCATTTGCTGCAAAACACGGACAACCTGTGCTCCAGCTGAATGTCCAACAAAGTGAACAGGATGATCTTCATCCCATTCAGGGTAATGCCCTGAATTTCAAAATTGAAATTACTCCATAGTTGAATAAAAACCTCATTTATCATATCTCCATAACTATGAAAAGTATATAACTTTTCCAAAATGGCTGACCTTGTTCATAAACCCTCCCAAATTGAGAATGTCCACAAGCATGGCTGTGTTCTTCACCATAATCAACTTGCCCCCCTTTCAGGTAATAGAACAACTCACGAGCCCTGAAACATAAAACCCATCAAATGTTCAAAAACCATAGACAACAAAGATAGGACAATAAATCATTAGTTTCACAAAAACAATCACTTCATCCTCAGGCACAAACCTATCATAGACACTGGTCAACGAGCCCAAATCCGGCACAAGAACCCTATCATCTTTCTTCTCTGCCCCACCAAAATAAGATAAAGCACCCAATCTCTGCACACAAATTTGCATTTTCAATAAGCTAATATCATGGGCTTAACAAACTACAAAAGTGACGACCCAACATATATGACTGAAGGAAGACGTATTCATAAAACCGACCCCACATCATTAAAGCACAAAATTTTCATGGAAAACACATCCAAAAACTAAACTTACCCCTTTACCAAATCCAAATATGCCATGTACAAGAACAATGGGAGGAAGATCTTCAGCATTTGTGGAACCATTTGATTCATCAACTTTCTCACCAACTATAACATTTGGCTTATAAAACCAATCACTAAAAGCCTGAGAAATATCACCAGACACAGCTGTGCTAAATATGTAAAAACCATATACCATATGAACCAATGAGCTAACAAATAGCTCTACCAATTGCAGACAAAAAACCCACCACCTTATCATCGTTACAGCCACCATAAATCCTTAACAAATTGTATAAATATATGAATGTAACGATGAAATTATTCACCTTTAGAGCCTTCTTCAATCAAAAACTGAAAGAAGGCTCTGAAACAATAAAATCTTGTAAAACTTGTCCAAAATCAACTCTTCTAGAACAATCAAAACAACCCTTTTTAGTTACAAGCTTCCTAACTAAAATGCTGACATTATTTCTCTATATCATCAATAAAGATAAAATCTTTCTTAAAAAATGAAGGTGTTCCCAAAAGGGGTTGCATAAATATTCAATATTTCTTAAAAAATGAAGATTTTCTCAAAAGGGGTTGCATAAATATTCAATATTTCTTCAAAATGAAGCTTTTCTTGAAAAGGGGTTGCTATAGATATGACAATAAGCAACAATTTTGGTTGTTTTGCTAATGTCTGAATCCAAATGAATGAATGGCACTTTTATTTATGTGGTTGGGTTTACTAAAAAAGGAAGACTTTGACAAAATGGGAAGTTTGATTTTTGTTGAATTCAGACAATGCAATTGTTGTTGGCCACCTTATTACAAGGTCATATATAGAAAGTGGGAAAAAATTGGACAACCATAGAAACTCTGCAGAAAACAAAATCAATGATGGATAGGACAGGTACACAACGTTGGTTGAGAATTAACTGTTTCATCAAACTTGGAATATCTCCTATTGGTCAACTTGATGTTTCCATTCAATGGTTGGTCCAAAGATTAATCACATTGCTTGCATTTTTCTGAACACCCATACATACCAATTCTTCATAAACTCTTGTCCCAATATGGGTTCGGTCTCATTAAAAAATAACGTATTGATGTGATTAAAAAAAGGCTGCCTTGATTAAGCTCGCCCGTAATATCACAGGGCCGGTGGCGCCGAGGATCGTTAGTGTGATGGTTTCGCAAATTTCTTTTTTGTCGAAAGTGATGTAGATGATAAATACCGTTAAATTTTTTCGAAAAATATAATTCTCTATATTCATTCTTTCGAAAAGTATTTAATTCAATTATCCTGTTCAATAAATTTTTTATTGTTTCTTATTTATATGATATTAAGCTATGTATCCATCATACGTAAAAAATCATGGTAAATCATGGTTACATCATGCATGTGTAAGGCGAAGATTTTTAATTACTTGTCAATTGAATTGATGAAGTATGCATTATGCCCAAAAGTTTATATGTTGTATTTATATGCTTAGTTGTGGTATATGATCATTTGCATCCTTCCAATTTATAAGTAAAAGTCATTTTTAACATTAAATTAGGTTTATGATTTTTCCCTTCACTTGTTAATAATGGCACTCCATTTGTAGTGTAAAAGTGATTCCAAAATAACAAAAAAATGGATTGCCAATATCAAAAATTGGAATAGAAAAATTATTAGCCCTAAATTAACCTTCAATTTTTTTATGATTAATAGAAGTATTTTCAATTCAGTAGAAGTCTTGACGAATTAATAGTAAAAGTATTCCCAAAAAGATTTAACTCAACAGAAATCATGACTAGTAAGAGTTATGTGATCATATCACAAGTTCACACTATATATAATTAACATACTCATATTTCATCTATTCCCTCCGTTCATAGAAGATTGTCTACTTTTAACTTTTTGATAGTTGTAATTTTTAAATTTTGGCCAATTAATATTTTTGTTGTATTGTATAATCTTGATGAAAAATATATCCAATAAAAAAAATATTTTAAATGATTTCCAGCGATATATTTTTATCGAATAATATACAAAAAATATATACTATATATATATTTAAAGTAAAGTTTAAAATTACAACTATCGAAAAGTCAAAATTGAATAATCTTTTAGGAACGGATATCATATACGGAGTACTTCTTTTATTTTATAAATTTGAAGACTCTTAATCTCTTATTACTTCATGTTAAAGAGTTAACTTGTGATAGATATCTTGGAATGAAATGATAACCTTGCTTTTATCAAAATTGGATTAGATAAAGAATTGGATTTATAGAGTGAGCTACATTAAGACAAGAAATTTGAAACAATCTAAGCAATTGGTTTGTTTTGATTAGTAATGTTATTGATGGTGAAGAATTCAAGTTATTCCCAAAAGTCTAGATATTTGTGCTAAACTATAATTAAGCATAGAATTAGTGATGGAAACATGGTGCAAAATCCAATGGATGCATGGACACAAGTGATCGGGATAATAATTGGGAGTTCATTGATTTTTAGCAAAGCTAATACTCTCTACTTTTATTTATTTATTTATCGATCCAACTATTTTTGCATAAATAAAAAAAAAAGGTTAAAAATACATTATTGAAAATAAAAAATAACAATTATTTAAAATTATGTTATTGATTAGTTGATAATTTCATAAGAAAACTTAATTAAAAAATACATTAAAAATATAGAAATATAATTTTCTATGATAAAATGAAAAATATTTAGAAAAACAAATAAAAAAACAAGAGATAATATTATTTAGAGTTATTTTTTATTTGTGAATACTGGAATTATTGTTTTAGTGGTAATGAGATTCTAGATGATTATTTTGAAGCTTGTATGTGCTGGATTTATCCTGGAAGGTTCTCCATATACATACAAGAACAACACCTAAACGGTCCCACCTCCCATACCTATCCAATCAATTTTCTATAGCCATTTTATTTTATAAATTCAATAGAGGAGTTTTAAAAAATGAAGTAACATCAGGGACACGCTTTAATTCGTCTTGTAACAATAGTAGGTCTTTAAAACATTACATTTATGAAAACTTGAAGGAATAAGTCTCGATTTTTACTAAATTTCGAAAATTATTGGTGCAATAAGAAGCTCTAAGGGCCTGAATAAAGTTGGTTTAGAGGTCTTGTTTGTTTATTTATTACTCTCCAACCATCCTATAGTTTCCTCAGTCAAAGTGGTTGTTAGCTAGATTGGGTTGGAATTTAACTGCCTTGGACTATTTCTTGCTTCTCGTTGTGGTGAAGAGAATGAAGAGAAATTTGGAATATTGAATAATTTAATGGGATAAATATTTTTTAAAATACTCCCTCCATTTCAATTTAATTTGGAGGTTTATTTTTAACAAATGGTTAATCTAGTTTTGACTCGCTATAAATATTATACAAATATATGTATGTTGTGTATAGATTATAATAATATGAAAATTTTGATATAAAATTAAACAATTCAAGAACTTAGTAAAAAATAGGTTGATCATTTATTGAAAATAAAAGAATAATGTTCATATTCTATTAGGTTCATTGGGGACTTAAATATAAAAAATACCAGTGCCCACTGCCCATGCAAGGGTGCTCAATAAATTTCCTTTAATTATACTCATATCAGCTAGATCACCTCTGTGTTATACGTAGTAGTTTATTATTGCACAACCATTATCTAACCTTATCTTACTCTGACATAATCACAAAGTCGTCTAGTGAAAAAAATATACAGTGGTGCATGTTCCATGTGTCAAAGTAATTGTCAAATGTACAAGTTGAAAAGAATTCACTAAACTTGCTTCTAGTGCTCTCAGGCCTTTATGTTGTTGCCACTAGTTGAAGAATCTTGGAAAATTGGTAACTACATGTCTAGATGACCGGTTAACTGACTACTCCCTTCTATTCGATGTTCGCTTTTAGGAACGAATCTTTAACCATGAATAACTTCGATTTTTATATAAATCTCTAATAAGAAAATGCAGAGAAAGTGGATCTCACCGAATTTCAAATAATAATTAATGTTACATGAGTAAGAGTAAACAACAAGTCTGCTGAATGGCAACATGTTAAATATAGAGATACAACTTTTGGTAGTCTCATTTTCTAACATGTTGACCTCAGGGAAATAAAACTTCACTACATGAACCAGTGTAAGCTTCATTCACACCATTTTAGTTTTAGCATTTGTCACAACAATGCATTCATGAAGAATGGGAGAGCTAGGTCATACATGCATCTTTCTTATCTGATTTTCCACATTAAACCATTTCCTTATATGAGACTTATTCCAATCATATTTTCATGTAAGAGGAGATTTATGATCAGGATCATTATATGAGACTTTCTAAGCATTGCTCATCTTGTTCTACACATTTCTTGGTAGAAACTATTTTCTATCTACAGACAGGAAGAGTGAAGAGATTGGGATAAAAGGAAATGCAAACCAACGTATAAAAAAGGTCTAGCTGACAGTTGACGAACTTCAAGAAAAAGCTATGAACAATCTTAGATCAACGTGCCTCAATGAATTTGAAGAGGCTCATGCTTAAGCAGGACAAAAGGAGGTCGTATAGCACACAGCCTTACCCACAATAGAGAGACTGTTTGAGACCAAATGAAGAACCTTAAATATGAAAACAAAAAGCTGTTTTATTACTGACTTCAAAAAATACAATGAAGCTGATAATAATGTATAAGAATATCTTTATTATTTGATCAATAGTCCTGGGATCTTAAAGGAACAGAAGTAACCACGAAGATGGCTATTCTTGTATCATCAAGGAAGTCATATATATTTAAAGTTGTACAGAAACTTCCAAAACAAAATGCCAAGAAACTGTTTTCAAGAAAACAGAGTGAAAAAAAACAAGCATTAGTTTAAGAGTAGAATAGGCCAAAGCAAGACCCTGCATCGTCTTAAATGAAACTATACTAAATAGTATTGGTAAAAGATAATCAGATAAATCAGTCCAGAAGTCTAGAATTTACAGCTTTTGTGTACCAGTTATATCATTAAATGACAGCCTTCTTACGGCCACTTCCCCATCTACTTTGGCGAGCTCTCCTCTTCCTTCCGTCCAATTTTTCCTTCGCCTTTTCTTTCAAGTCTCTTTCACCTCTTCGTTTGTACATCTTGAATGTCATCTGTCTTTCCTCGGCCATCTTCCTCACTTTTTCAGTAATCTCTGCAGCAATTTCTCTGTTATACAGCTTCTTTAGACCCCGCATGAGTCTGGCAAATGTGTCTGGCTGAGGCATTACACCAGCATCCAACATGTCTATACAATACGAACATGCTTCCTTCACATGATTATTAGAGAATAGCGCATGGATCCAAATAGTCCATGCATACTCATTCAGTTCACAACCTTTAGTCATCATACAGCTCCATATGTCTTTGCTTATCTCCAGTTTATCATCTCTTAATAGAGAGTTCAGGAGGGACTTCAGAGTTCCATACTGCGGAGCAGACAGCATACCTCTCATAACCATTTCTTTGAAATATTCACAGGCCTCAACAAGACGCCTTTGTTCGACAAACCCGTTAATCATAATTATAAAGGTGTCCACTAGCGGACTATTTCCGTTTGCTTCAATTTCATTCCATAACCGAACACCTTCTTCAATTTCCCCTAATTTGCATGCCAATCTGATGATTGTATTATAAATACTGACATCAGGAACCAAACCAATCTTTCGCATTTCCTCCTTAAGCTCCAAACATTCCTCGAACTGTTCCTTCTTCTCATGAGCCAACATAATGTACAAATAAATAGTTGAACTAGGAGGATGTCCCTTCTGTATCATTTGATCCAATATTTCGTAAGCTTTGTCAATCTTTCCCCACTTACAAAATCCACATATCAAAGTGGTGTACGTCACAACATCAGCTTCACATCGACTCCTACCCATGTCTATATAAACTCTCATTGCTTCCTCCATCTTCTCCTGAGCACACAGTGATTGAATCATAGTAGTAAATGACGCCACATTCGGATCACAACCCTTCTTCTTCATTTCCACCAAAAGATCAAATGCATCCACCATTTTCCCAGCGACTGCATAACCATTAAGCAATATATTATAAACCACAACATCTGGCTCGAACCCTTCCTCCCTCATCTTTATCAACACATGTTTCGCCTCCATAATCTTCCCTAACTTACACCAACCATACAACAACGAAGTAAAATGCCTTAACGTTGGATTAAATTTAAACCTCATATCGTCAAACAATACCGCAGCTTCCTTTACACTCCCATTCTTACACAAAGCATCCAACAAACACGCAAACGCATACTCATCAGGCTCACACCCATATTTCGGCATTTCATCCAACACATCAATCGCTTTCTTCACCATTCTCGCCGATGCAAACCTTCTCATCAATACAATAAACACCTCAACACTCAAAAGATGAGGACTTTCTTTCCTCATCTCCTCAATAAGCGCCCAAACTGCCCCAAACTGCCGCATTTTCGCTAAACTCTTGATCATTGCCTTATACACATCATGACTATGCCTATAACCGGGTTGCTTCGACGCCCAAACGAAAAACCTATAGCCCAAATTCCCAGCATCACCACAACGATTCAATACCCGCTCAGTTAAACCCTGCCTCACAACAACACCTGATTCTTGCAAAGCAAGTTCCAATTTTGGGACCCTAGTATGGAATTTTCTCAAGATTCTATAAATTTTTTCAACATCACCACCAAACTCATCATGGGGTTGATTAATAACTAAATCATTTTGGTCTTTTTGGAGGTGAATTAAGTCAACCACTCTTGTGGGTTTGCTCTCAAATGATCCCAAATTTGAGTATGTACTAAAAAGATTAAATTTTGATGATTTTGATAATAATTCTTGAAATGGGTAAATAGCAAATGAACAATTCAATGAATTTGGAGAAAGTTGGCATCTTTTGCTAAGAATGAATAAGCTTGTAAGTGATTTTCTTTGCATATTTAACATGAGAATGCATAATATTGATTAAAGTTTGAATATTTGAGTCCAGTGATTAAGCAAAAGAGTGAATATGATGAATGAATAAGATTACCTCAGAAGAAGAAAACCATTGTGCTCTGTTCAGGTGCTCAGTGGTGTGTGGGTGGGTAGAGGTGTTATGGAGTCGGGTTCAAGGGGGGCTACGGGTAACTAGATGGGATTGAGATTTTATGGAGGCGTGGAATTATACAAATGTTGTTTCGGTTGTGATCGAGGAATTTTTTTCTTCGAGAGTTCGGTCTGAAAATGTAATACGGACCATTATGTCGGAGTTAGGGTTTGTCGAGGTATCAAGCGGGACCATTTTCAAGAGATAAAGAAAAATCTCCTTGGTCGGGGGGCAAGATAGTATGAGGAGAACCAGCGAGTGCATCCCCGGTCTCTGAGAACCACTCATGGCCACGGAGAAACTCCACTTGACTAGCGTTCCTGAGAAGGCTGTTTTTGCTGTAGAGATGCGCACCCGACATCCGGCCAGGGTTTGCTTGATGAAGAGAAGAATGGAGAAGCAGAGATGAGAGAGAATCACACTCCACTTGGCGGATGAATTGAGGGCAGCCTTATATACGAAATACAAAGGTACAAGCAGGTTGATGGCGTGATTTTACAATAGAAAGTCGAGTGGGCATTTCAAAGAAAAGGCCACCGTGCTCCGAACTGCTTAAGCAGCTGAGCCAAAAAGCGAGAGCCAAGGGATTGACCACAAGTGGAAAGGGCCTTGAGTAAGAAGGTCATGAGCCCCAGACATGAGCCCAGAGGAGGAGGCTACCGAGAAAGATAAATCAACATACATAGAGTATAGCCAGGATTTATCGCTTAAACCATAATTATATAGTCTTTGTAAATGATGGTTTCCTAAACTTTGCAAACAAACTTTGAGATAAAAGTTTGATGGAGCCACCGAGTGCACTTTTTGGAAATAAGAAACCTTTTGAGAAAAAATTCATTAATAAAACAAGAAAATCTAAGTGAATAAGATCAACAGCACTCCGTTCAGGAGGAAAACCAGTGAATAAAATCACTCGTGGTCACTTAGAATTAAATCAGTCACCCAGGGGCTATGTGAATAAGATCAACAACTACATCGATTTAGAGGAAAACCCGAGGTTAGTGGAGTAAACAAATTGGTCTCGAATTGAATCGAGATCACAGAGGCGAAGTGAATAAGATCGACAACCTCTAATAGTTGAGAGGCTTAGAGTGGTGGATCTTTTCGTGGTCACCGAGGTGAATCCCGAGATCGCTGAGGAATTGATGAATAAGATCACTTAATCCTAAAGGGAAAACCCGAGTAATACAGATTAACCGAGGTACCCAGGAGTATAAAGGACAACTATCACGAAATCATTCTCCGAAGAAAGAATGATACCAGGTGTTATGTTATCACAAATAACATTTACAAAAAGGAAAAAGATAAATAAGAAACAGTGATGAATAAAGAGATAAAAGGTTAAGAAAATAAAATTGCAAAAAGCGGAAGAAAAGTGCGTAACCATTACTAAACAAAGCGTGTTACATAGTAATGACACCAGCTAATTGCGAACTGAGGAGATGTACCTGATATTGACAAAAACACAAATTAAGGTAGATGCAACATCGAAACACCATCACCCTCCTCATCGGTCCAGAGATTATCATCAACTACGATCATCGGCACTCGTGATCGGTCTCCTCGGGAGATCGAAAGAGGAATCACGTACTCACTGAAGTGTTGTTCTTCCTGACTTCGAAGGAAACATGGAAGCGAACACCGTCAGGCTTCTCGAGAGATCTTGAGACTATAAGTCCTCGTTATGAAACGGCGTCATCCTGAGATGTCATATAGTTTGACTCTTCTTGAGTCGGCTATGGTATTTCGGTGGAGGTCTCTCGCCAACTCTTTCCAATGAGCGAGTGGCGGTCTCCAGTACCGTCATTTTGAGGCTGGAGCTCACGGATAAATTACCCGGCCTCTTTTTAGAGAACTTTTGAAAGTTGCCAAGTCAACCGTACTTGGAAGAGAGGTGTGGGATTTGGATTTCCATGACCCGTTACACACCAGTTGAAGATGCATGTTTATTCTTAAAATCCACGAGCAGGCCTTGAAATCCCTCGGCCTAAGCCGAAACTGCATCCACTGGTGACTTGGACGAGACCCTTCTCCAAAGCCTGCTTTTTGCTTGAGCTGACTCGGGACTCTTCACATTCATTCCACTTTAAGAAGAGCCTTTGAGCACACTCTATGGGCTACAAAAGACAAAGAAGTAAGACTCGGGCAAGAGGAAGTAAAACAATAATAAAGAATTCAAGAATTAAGGGAGAAATATACCTTAAGATGGAAGTGAGAAAAGGCATCGTGGATTGATGAAGGAGTCGGGTGACCCATAATCCCCTCCGGCGTGTCCCTCTTGTGAGCAATTCTTGACTAAGAGGGGAGGCCAGTGGACTTTTCTCTGCTTAGATATAGTTTTCCTCGGTCGGTGATACGAGAGGGAGGTATAGAAACCCAAGCAAACCCTTGCTAGAGCTAGCGGCTACCATCGGGGGAAGAAGAAGAAGGAGGAGGGTATGATGACCCAAATCCCGCTGACATCAAAGAGGGGTGATCGGAATTCTAGAGTGGTAGTAAGAAGAGTAGTTGAAGGAATGATAGGGGGAGAAAGATTGGAAGGCAGAGAGGAGGTAAGACCTCGGGTAATACCTTAGCCGGAGCATCCTCCGAGGCCATCTTCTTCGAGGCAACCACGAGACTTCTTGGTGGCAATTTGAAGGTGGAACCTCCGAAGACTCTCTGAGTAGCATTCTTGCTCTTTTTAGTCACCTTGGCCGTCGTTCCATTGAAGTCCATGACCCCCAAAAGGCCGGCCTTGTGGGGCATAATGCATGACTCCGAGGAGTGCTTCAGGGCTAAGAGTTTCACTAAAAGATAAGAAAATACTTGAGTGAATAAAAAACATAGAGAGGAAAGATAGCAACCAAAGAACCGACAAAGGGATATGACTTACGAAGCAGTGTTAGGAAATTTGCGTACTCCGCAGTTAAACCCGCTTTGATCAACACGTCTTCATCACAAAAGACTTCGTGGGGACGAGGTTGAGGGAAGCCTACCTTTAAGCTTCTCATCTCAGCTTAGTCTTGAAAGAATCTTCGTCATGAAAGGAGGCGTGCGACCAATGAGCTCGAACCTCGTTGTTGAACCCGCTGTCGACGGGAACCGCAACTTAAACCACCGACTCCCCTCGACTTTATCCAACTTCTTTGTATAAAGAAAAATATAGGAGGGGGAAGCCACTTGGAAATAAGCTAAGGGGCCTTTGTGGATGACGTTGTACATCACACTAAAGAAGGCTATGTTGGGGATGACCCCTGCAATGAACACGACACACGGAAGATGGTGAGGATCAAGGGGCCCGATCGAGGTCGCGACACTTCGACAAAAAATTCGAGGACGGGGAGTCGGGCCATAATTGAAAAATTCTCAAAAATAAAGAGGTGTCTCGGGAAGTGGAGTCGGGTATCCCCTCGGGCTGCGCATATGCTGGGGAGGTGATCGAGTAAAGGGGAGGCGTCTGAGTTTCCCCCTGCAAGGGATCACAGTCTTCACCTCCTCGGGGAAGCCAGTAGTCTTTGCGGATTTGCCTCGGAGTTAGTGGTGTTGTGAGCTCGGGGAACACGTCTTGGCTCTTACTTAAATCAAGAGTAGGGAGATCTTTGGAGGTTTTCCCCCTTGGAGGCACCCAGGAGGCGACAAGTCTCGGGGAGGAGGTCCCGTCGAGGAATTAAGAGGTTCTGTCTGGAGGAGCTTGAGAATCCCTCCAGTTGTACCAGAAGGAGATGAGGTGGGGTTGGCCTCGGGTTGTCCACCGAAAATGGGCCGAGCGAACTCATCGGAGGTCTCGGACATAATGTCTGTCGGTGCGAGACTACCAGGCGGGGAGTCGGCGGGGGAGGTGTATGAACATCGATGTTGATAGCACCATGAGGAACGATGAAAATTCGGCAATTAGAATAATATACCAAGGGAGTTGAGATATATGAAAAATGGGTCTCAACATTAAAACTATAAACACCACCGACTTCGGCAACTAAGCGTAGCCAAGCAGCGCCCTCTTGAATTGGCGTGAATAACTTGAGATATTGGGGTCGTGTTAGGGGGAGGACTTGTGCTCTGGTCTGCCATGGAGAATAAGTCGTGAGAGGTTGGAGTGAGCGGAAAGTTGCGAGGAAAATTGAAAGTTGCGAGGAGAATTGAAAATTGCAGAGAAAAGGGAACTTGCTTTTGCTTTGAGAAGAAGACGATAATAACAAGAAGAAAAGTGAATAAGTGAAAAGAAATGGAGAGACATACCTTTTATATGGTGATCATACAGCGTGTCTCTTTAGGATTCTCATATTTATAAAGATGGCTACAAGTGGTTGGTGAGAATTTTAAGCTGCTTCAAAAGCTCAAAATTTGAAAAATGGCGGTTGGAATTTTGGAGATTAAAAGAAGACAATTAATATGGACATTAATTAGAGAAGGAATAATGGACTAATGACTTATTATAAAAAAATATCCAATGAGCCTGGCTTAAAGTAGAAAGTCCATCGGGCGCAGGATCGTAATGTTTAATAAAATATCTTTAAAGGGGCCTGAACCTCCGCTCGTCGTGTGCCTTCGTTTGGAGGTAAAGCTAAAGCTGAATAACTGCTTGTTCGTTGGCTCTTAAAACACCGAACTAAGTAGGCGTCGGGTGCATTTCTGATCGACTTCGGTCGTGGTCTAGGTAGCCTCAATCCCGGGTTTAAATCACGGAAAAGACCATGGAGGCGAGGAGGCTTCATAACACAGGTATTAGCTTCGAGGCGATGAGTGGGGCACAACCTGTACCTCGGGGGATCGCATCCTCGGTTGTCCGAAGCCCAAAGCAAGGAGAGCGGACTTGACAAAGGATTCGGAGACAGCCTCGAGGATAAGTTCCGGATCGCAAAGAAAAGAGTAAATGAATCAGCCCAGCATTTTTCAGCTCGTCTATAGGAGATCACTTGGGGAAAAAGACACTCATCAGTTATTTCATAGACAAAAGGTCAGTTCACAAGCCTCACATTATATGTAAAGATATAAACGAGACAGGTTTTAACACCTATGAAATATATGTATGTACTTTATCAAGGGTGGTGGTGATACTTTATTGAGTTAAAAGGTCAGTTCACAAGCCTCACAATCGATATTCTTGTGATGAGGTACTTTATAATTGTGATGAGCTCTATGCCTATGTATGTCGTCAATGGCATAGGATCATATTCTATTCTCAACTACTACCCTCCTACTGTATTGTCGAGAGGGGAGAGTCGTTTTTATCATCTTTTGGAATGAATGAAATGAAGGAAAATAATATATGAAAGTTTAATTAAAATTTATGTACAAGTAAATGTTCATTAAATTTGGGAACTGAGGGAGTATAACTCAGGAAGGAAACCTGATGGAGCAATCTAGATTCTAGAAGACAAAGATGGGTGTCTAAAATTCAAGAAAAGATTTGTATCCAAAATGAGAAGGCTTATTGGCCAAGAGGCCTAACTAGTATAGTGTTAAAAGATAAAATAGTCATTTCAGTATAAGGATAATATAATCATTTCATATTTTACCTTAATATGTCGTTAGATTTATTGTGTTTAGGGGTAATATAATCGTTAAGGTATGTATTTTAGTGGAAAGTGGGTCTACGAATATGCCCGGCAAGAAAGATAGTATAAGGACACCAACAAAATGAATAAGTTCAGGATGCATACGGGCTAAACTTCATTTAACTTCATAAATGAAAGCGATTTTTGACTAAATTTCAATTTTTGACTAATTTTTTTGACTTGGATGCATGCATAATTTAGAAATGAAAGCGATTTTTGACTAATTTTCAAGTTTGAAGTTCGATACTTTTATTGATAATACCAAGGCTAAACTTAAATACAGGTCATGCAATTAACGAAATCATTTCGATAAATACTTGAACTATTTAATTTTTCGAATAGACGTAAATTGTATTTTTAGCGTCTTGATAATCGATTTTAAAAGAACCGATTTAGATAAACAACATCAAAATAACTGCTTCCTTTATAACTAACTTATTCATACATAATTCTTAATCCATTCACTCAATTTAAATTAATTCTAACTAACTCAATCATACATAATTCTTAACCCATCCACTCAGTTTTAATTAATTATGATGATGAGTTTATTTTATTTTTTATTTATTTGAAAGGTAAAATTGGTGGATGGGTTAAGAATATACTATGGTGGGTTAGTTAGAAGAGATTGAGATGAGTTATTTGGATGTGTTGTCTAAATTGCCTTTAAAATTGATTTTAACCAGCACTCTGGAATAATGTGATTTTTGAAAAGTTAAGATTAATGAAATGGAGTTAGTCTTTTTTATTTAAAGGTTGAATAATTGAATATACATTAAAATAATTTCGTTGGATTCAGTGCGTGTATGGGGGTATCACAATATCAATCAAATGGTATTCGGAGTATAAGAAACTTTAAAGCTGTTTTAATTCTAACACTTTTTTGGAGTGTAAAAATTATCCAACAATAAATATATACTCAACTACTCAAGTACACCATCTATGTTGCTGGTTCTTGAAGCCTAATCTTTACCTTTGAAAATATAAGACATTAGACACACACCTCTACAAGTATGCAACATAACTTGTACCCTCCAATTTTAGAATATTGACTTAGGTTAGCTTTTAAATTTCAGCCGAAAACACAAATCATGAATCAAATTGTAGAGGTTGTGTACTTGTGTTTGAGTGAACTTTTTCTTTAAGCATTTTTTGGTAGTTAAACTTGCATGTAACAAGTTTGGAATCCAACTTTGAATTTATTTCACACGAGGACTTATAATTTGTTATAAAAAAACTAGCACAAACATTCACTTAATAAGTGATAAAATGGTTTAGCATCATATAATTTTTTTTTTGGCTAGATTTATGATTCGAATTATATCAATAGACAATACTCCGTATTACAAACCAACAATAAATCCAAGTTCGACAACGAATAACTTCATTCCTTCTCAAAATGAATCCTAACTACTATAAACTCTCAACTCAAACTCCATAATTACATCACACCAATCCATTAAGTTATCCTATCTAACTTCATAATGTACATAAAAATTAAAAAAACAAAGAAAAATACCATTACCCTAACAATTTTTTCTATATTTCATATTTAGTATGGGTGAACATTTTTGCTTATACCACCATTAACATTAGTAAAGAAACCAAACACCTCTGGCTTATACACTTTCTTTCTATCATTTTCCTTGGCTTTATTCTTCAAATAAATCTCATGAGCCGAACTCTTCCCCCCTCCTCCACCACCACCACCCCCACCACCACCACCCCCACCCCACCCCCACCCCCACCCAGCACCATCTTCTTAACTCCATTTTGATGGTTCGACGACGTCGTTTTATTCTTCCCTCCTTTGATCATTTTATCTCCATCTTTGCCACTTTTCAAGAACACAAAAGCATCTCTACCATCACTATTACTCCTATTCACAACTTCCTTCAATCTCCATAGCTTTGAGAAACCAGTTGAGTTACTCTTCTTGCACCTCTCATGCTCACCCCCCAAGATGATCCACAAGAAGGCTTTAGCCCTCACAATATGGGTCTTGAGAGAGATTTCATCATTGCCCAATGAATCTTTGTTCAATGAATCTTTATTCATTTGGAATAATACTTTTGTAACCTTTGGATTGTGAGTTAAATTCTCTTCAAAATATTGATCTTGCAAAAGCAAATCTTGATTGAAAAGTGGAAACAAAGGCTTGATTTTTCCATCAACAAATGCATCCTCTGCTGCTATTAGTGATTCATTTGATCCCTTAAATGTAAATGAGAACTCTTCTTCAACATAGTCTGTTTCTTCTTCATAATCTTCTTTTTTTGCTTCAAAATCCTCTGTTTTTTCTCCATTATCCTCTGTTAATGCTTCATAATCCTCTGTTTTTTCTTCACTATCCTCTGTTTTTGCTTCAAAATCCCCTGTTTTTGCTGCATAATCCTCTGTTTTTGCTTCATAATCCTCTGTTCTTGCTACTTTTTGATGCCCTACATCATGACATGGTTCTTGATCTTCAATATTCGATTTTTGGGTATCCAAATCTTCGTTTAATCTTACTAAATACTCAAATTTTTTTGCCATTAATGCAACATCTGAGCTATGATCATGATCTTCAACTATGTGTGTAAAGCTACTCTGCATCTTGTCTCTAGACAATTGTTTTTTGAGTTATTTCTTGTTTATGGTAGTTGGATTTTGATTTTTTATATTTGATCCTATGATTTGGTTGGTGAGCAATATTGTTGGTGTGTGTAGGTGTATGAAGAGAGGGAGAACAAGGTGTCAAATGACGATTGAAGAAGGTGGATAGGTATGAATTGAATGGCGGTGGGGTTATATATGGGTAGAGAGTAATGAAGTGTGGTTTGGTCTCCTAAAGCAGTGTTGAATGTTCTAATTGAATGGTAAGAGGTTGCATCCAATTAACACTAATCACTTGACACCCAAATTTAAAATATATATGAAATTACATTTTTTTTTCCATGAGATTGGCTTTGTTATTACAATGATTAAAGTTATTTTCGTCACATTTATCATATAATATTTGTTACTATTCAATGATTCAAACCTATTTGAATAATACTAGTGACTATTTGCCTCTTATTTGTAGGGAAAGGGCTGTGGAGATATTTGGTTTGGTTTTGGTTTTGGTTTTCCTAATGTTCTAAGAGGTTGCATCAATTAACACTAATCACTTGACACCCAAATTCATAAAATATATATGGTATTTTTTTCATGAGATTGGCTTTTGTTATTATAATAATTAAAGTTATTTTCTCGTCATTATCATATAATATTTGTCACTAGTCAATGATTCAAACCTATTTCGAATAATACTAATGACTATTTGCCTAATCTTATTAATTAAATTAACTTATAATATTATTAAAAAAATGTGATTGAAAGAGGACAAAATCAAACCTTAAAATGATTATAATTGTAATGAACATTCATTAAACTTAAGCTATGCAAATTAAGCTTTCATATATTTTTCGAACTTAACTATTCTTAACTAAAATGAATTTTGTCATCAACAACAATATGGAGTTGTTATTGAAAGTTGATGACATTTGTTGTTAATACTACCTCTATGTAAAAAATATTTTATGTTTCAAATAATCAAAACTTATAAACTCCATAATCTTATTTGACATTTATTACAGTATATGTCAAATCTTTGAAGTCATTGGTTGGATGGGAGACAATTGCGCGTTGACGTTGTGAAATGGGTCACCATCTTAATGAGCTTTCAAGATAATTTATTTGGCTACACTGCTTTGGCTTCATTGTTTCAATGAGACAAGTGACATTTCATTTGTTTCTCAATGTTAATATTTTACGCGGGGTGTATATTTGAGGAACGTGAATAAAGTTGCGTACTTGTGTAACTTGACCTCTTATTTGTACTAGTTTGTATGAATCACGCATGAACAATGAGCCACCTATTTGGTACCATGAAGTTGTTACCAATAGTTTATTGTCATATCAATCTTGTTTGTTTTTGTTTTGCAATTGGGAAATTTGGTTACTGGACGTAGTTGTTGTGATTACTTAAATTGGGCAGACATGCTATCCAGCATATCGGAGATTTGGTGTAAAATTTGAGGCAGCGAGGCAGAAAGAATCTAGTTAATATGGCTTGATTCAGCTGACTTAGGCCCAGTGTGAAATGCAAGGAAATTGTATACATGATAAGACCATCGTAGATTAGGTGGATAAGGTTAAATAATATTGTCATATTTAGTTTGTGAAAGTGTTATACTACGTAGTTTTTATGTTGAGTATGGTATACAATTTAGTTTTTGTGCAATGATAAAACATGATGTACTTGTAATTATATTATTACCTTACAGTGAATAGGTGAGAATATGGTTTGGTTCGATGACTAAATGATATACTCAATTGAATTTTGAAAGTGTGCACCCTTCTAATTGTGGAGGCTTACATGGTTGGTACTACAGAGTAGTTTGATGGATAGATCTATGAAATTGTCAAAGTCAAGATCCCTCTCTGTTCTTACGCTTCTTGATGGCTCGTCCCAACTCTCAACTATTACATCCAAAACATTCAACGATTATACGTTATTCAATTCTCTTATTGAAAATAAAAAAAAATTATGTTTTTAAATTTCATACAAATAAATTACCAGTATAAAATTATCCATGCAAATGCTTGCTCACAAATTTATACTCCCCTATCATTTTTTCAATAATAAAGTGAATAATAGAAAAATTGCTAAATAACATATATAAAAAATAAACTTTAAAAATAATAAAAAGTAAGTGAATTTTAGAAAAGCTGATGTAAATACTCTCAAAACCGACAAACTAATCTAACTTACATATAAACCACCCCCGCTTCATTAATTTTATTACGTAATTTTTTTATAGATAAAAACATAAGTTACATGTTTGAGCAAACTCGTATGCTTGTAATGAAAATAATTTCAATCTTCGTTAAGTTTTCTAGAGTAATAACTGAAAGTTCAAAAAACAACCCACATCAATTAGTATCCTAAAAATCAGCAGTTTATTCTGAATCCTTCATGTTCTCCAAATTATCTCAAATTCTTGGGTTCCCCTATTCTAATATGTAATGCCTTGGAATCATTTTTGTAAAGCAAGTGACATAGATGGGTAAGAAACAAATATTTATACTAAAAAATGGTCTCAAGAATTCTGCAAGTGGTGTGACTATGTAAATGTATGGTTGATTCATCATCAGTGATGACATTTCTTGTTCAACAAGATCAATTAGGATAATGAAAGTGATTGTCCAGTTGACATTCTTGGACAGAAGTGAAATAACTTTCAAACCAAGTCTCCATCACACAATCTTTTTATTTTAAAAGATCAACCATAACTGTTATCCTACGCTTAGCTTGAAATTTCTAACATCAATGACTTCATTCATATCCTTTTCAAGAAGCAACATAAGTACCACGCCTTCATTTTCGGTGATTTCATTTGACACTCTTCGGTTTAGAAGTGCATCTCCCCTGTCCGAGGTTCTACTTCTGGCGTTGTGGTCTGATATCCTGCAATAGTAACTTTGCAAACACAAACATGATGAAAGATCACATTTACGATATGCAAGTCGCGGTTTATTATGGGGGAAGATAACATGGTAAGATGAAAAATAGGCAAGCTACATTTGTAGAATATAACAGCTTCTGAGACTTTCAGTTGCTCTTGCCTAATAGAAGCAAATACAATCGAAGATGCAAGTGATCAGTAAATAGATGAACATATAACACTAACTTACTGCTATACTTTCAGGTATACTATTTGCAATCAAACCTATCATTTATACAAGAGGATATTACAATTTGAACCTCAAGGGCCAACTTCTAGTGCTCACCAAAGCAAATATAAGAGCTTCATGAAAAGTCAAGATCTGATAACCAATGGATCAAGGGAATAACATGAAACTCATTAGGATCATTTCTTGCAACCTCTAATTTATAGGAGCCTCTACAAGAAACACGCCACAATCTCAGAAGAGAAAGGCCAAACCATTTTTCGATGAAAAGCAAGAGGAATAGTTTCATTTTTCTACGAAAAAATCCTGGAAACTCAAGATTCAATCAATGCGTTAACAAATACACATGACAAACTCTGCCAATACATGAAACCACATTAATGAAACATCAGCAAATCTCCAATAGGATTCAGTAACATATCAAACCCACCCTATAAAATTATCAACTCGATCAAGTTCTCATTCGAACAGGGCAAGCTAAGAGAAGCAATTTATTGGGCGTTTCAAAGACCTTACTACATAAAAGCTTTGCCAAACACCTTCTAAGCCAGATTAAACACAACAAGGATGATGCACATATATAACTTAAGCACCTAAGAGTCAATTTATACTCCCTCCATCTAACTCTAGTGTATTCAATTGTTATTTCCTGACCAAACTAATATATCAGTTTTTAGGTAAAGTATATACTTTTTGTTAGCATTTGGAAAGTGGGATACAAATATCAACAACATATAATTCAACATGATCTTAAAAGATCTAAAAACTAAAAAATAATTAAAATAAATTGTTACAACTAAAAATCAACAACATTACAACAAGAAACCATAGGTTACAACTGAAAACAAACTGTAGAACTATATAATTAAAATAAATCTGCAGCTCAATAAATAATAAATACACATGTAACTATGCAAGAAATTATGGGTACTAAAAACCCTTTTCATCAAATATTATAAAGATGACAAGTTTGATAAAAAGGGTTATGAATAATTTAAGTAACGTTTACTAGGAGATGTCGGGTTGAACTCTTGAAATATTATTATTTTATAGTGTCTTTGAACCAATCACTCAAATTATTATTGCATTAGTTAACAATTTCTATATTCGTTATTTATAATATTCATCTTAATTTAAAAAAAATAAAAACTAACAAACAATAACAAAATAAATTGATAAATAATAAAACTCTATGAGTTTGAGTTGTCCACGTGGCAGATATGTTGTATGATTTTCATGCCACCGGAGAAGAATCACGCCCCTGACAAATATTACCATGCCAAAACACAAACCGGGAAAATTGGGGAGAGGAATAAAATATGAAAAATAATGAAATCTATGTTTTTATTTATTTATTTAGTTACTCAATAAATTAAAGAAACAAAATAATTGTATTTGAGGTTTAGTTTTCGAAGTAAATGAGGATTTGGTTTAGGCAAGGTAAGCCGACAAGGAAAAAATATTTATCAGGATCGTAATTCTACTGCGATATACACGAAACCTAATAATGTCCCAAAAGACACAAAATTTGTGGGGCATGATAGAGTAAGAATACATCTTGTTTATATATGACCCATTAAGTGGATTACAGATATGACAATTAAGTTCGATTTAATGAAATAAAAAGAATTTGAAAGTTTGATTCGGTTCGACAAATTCAATTCGAAAAATTTGATTCGAGGTACGGTTCGATGTAGTTTGAACCGACCTCGGACTTCGTTTTAGGTTCGATCGATTTGAGTCGAAGACTCGATTTATATAAATTTGTAATTATTTTTTCTTATTTTATCATGAAAATTCGAATTTTTTATTCGAAAGTCCAAAACAAACCTCAAACCTTGAAACCATCGAACTTCGAATTTTTCACTTCATTCGAATTCGAGGCAAACTGAACTTTCTAATGGATATATAGAAACCGAATCGAACCTCGTGTGGGTCTTCACGTAGCATCCGATTATCACCAAATTTGAGAGATGGTCTTATGTGTTAAGGTTGATCCACTAGCAGTAGATATATTAAGAGAGATATTATCAAGATTGGACTATTGTATATTCGAATGTATGTCTCATATATAGTAGACTTTCGTTTCCATGTACATAAGAAAATATAGTTGTTTCAAAATGGTACCAAACTGATGTATTGCACATTGGTAGCATGCTCCCTGAGTCCTGGTTGATTTTAAGATAATTATTTAACTCAATAAAATTGGACTTCGGATAAAACAAAAGGTTTGTAGGCGAGACAAGAAATAGTTAAGATGTTGGATGCACATTTATCTCTGGTTTGGTCATATTGTTGTGTAGTCTAATCGAGTATCCTAGTACTACCCAACACGATTGTCATATCTACCACTGAAAAGGCATGTTTGATTCGTAAGAACGATTGAATCTGATTCGGCTAATATTATTACTACTGATATAAATACAATTTATGAATTACAAAACAAAAAAAAAATTCATTTAAAGTCCATTTAATGATAAGCTTAAATGCCTCAATATGGAAGAAAGGTACTTGTCCATCAAATAGATGAGTAATGAGAATTATTAGGTAAATGCGGTGGGACTCTTGAAGTTCTACTATAAATCACCGCGGTCTCCAACAATCGAGGTAAGGCTTGCTTGCGATTTCATTAAGTTATTAAAGCGGGCCAATCTTAGCTTTCTGCAATCGAAGTGACTGCGATCGACTTGCATCGTGATGCAGATACCGAGCTTATCGATCCTAGCGAAGCGGACAGCATGGAGCTTATGACACGAATAGACCCGGACTTAGCACACGGAAGCACGGGTGCCACTGGCGGCCTTGACAGGATTGGGGGCCTGAAGTCGTACCAAACAAGGAATCAAGCGAGACTCCCTGGCTTTCCCGCGTGGCGCCCGTTCAGCCGGCTAGGGCCGATCTAATGGTCCTCGCCGCGGGAATGATCAATCCAATAGATGTTAGAAAGGGCAGGCGAGGTCCCGTCATGGGCCTCGCCAAAATCCTCGACATCAGTGCGTACGTGCAATGGAAATCCATAATTCCCATTCTGAAACATCCCAGCTTATCTGGCGAGTCTTAAAGATCACCCCGTCGTCATCGGCGGGTAAATTTCGTAAAGAAGCAAAGCCAGTACCCGAACTGCGGACCATAGATCGGCAATAGCAACGCCCACTCCGGGGCCGAGGCCGAGGGGATATCATAATTGTCATTTCCTTGACGAAGCATTTCTAGCGACTCTCAGTACCGGAGACACAGGCTATCGTCACGATATGACCTATGACGATACGACATCTCGCTCGAAAGGTCCCTGCAAGGGAGAACCCATGGGGTCGCAAAGGAAAGGTGACAATTTAATCACATATGACGGCGGGGTAGGGATGCGAGGAACCGGCGGGGAGCGACGGCCCGAACTAAAAACATATGGAACGGAACCACAGACTAGGAGTGATAAAGGCGATAATGCTTGAGACTTACAAGAGCAAGTCGATGAGATGAAAGGCACTACTTAAAAGATATCGCCTGTCGAGGGCTTGTGAAAGCTTCTGACACTTTGTTGCCATTTTGAGACCGGCGGGAGGCATCTTCTGATGCCTGGGGATTTAGGATGCCCTAAATTTAAAAGCGTTGAGTGGTTTTGGAGACCCCGAACAATCACCTCGAGTCCTTTTGATTCTCACGTATCCTTTTGGGCTAACAGGGGGCGAGGCCTCTGTAGGCGTTTCAGCTGACTTGTCGGGACGGACGAAGTGGTTTCCGCAAGCTGCCCCCGATTCCATAGGCTTGTTGGCAAGATGTAGTGGATCTATTCATGGATAAGTTTGGGCGTCGTCATTCTAACCGTCTTGACGAAAGAACCCTGATGGAAATACAACAAAAGCCGGAGAAACTTTAAGAAGTTATGCCACTCGATTTGAAGAGGTAGCCCTGAAACTTTAGAGCCGCGAATGCAGCTTAATTATCAAAACCGGTCATCGATTACATCAGCTGGAGGAGGTAAGCCCCATTATCGATTGAAAGAAAAGGAGTACTATGGATATAGGAGTATGAATACAAATCCATAGTTCGAGGGATCTTAAAGTGCGTACTACATTTATAAAAACATATAATTAAATTATATGAGCAGAGAGGACTTACGGTGCAGCGGGTAAATTATTAAAATCCCACAGCTTGGAATTCACAGCGTGAATTTGACTTCCAATTTCCTTTGTTGTAATATGTCATTGTGATATCTACAGTTAGTCGCGCAGGAGGTTGAATCAAGAACTAATCTATGCTAACAAGGATGAACAAAACCAGAAAACCCCAAAATTCTTGGAGAATTTCGGCGAAAGAGGCGTACTTAGGGTTTTTGGTGAAAAAGTTTCTGAAGCATGATATGAAAAACCTAAAGTTTGCTTATATAGGGCTAGGTTAAAAACAAACTGATAAGCTTGGCAGATTAGAAAAGTATTAGCTTGACTCGTTAACTCTATTAGTTCGTTAAGACACTAATGAGTTGTTAATGAGTTGAACTATTTAATTAAGCTAATTAAATAATAATGAGTCAATATCAATAATCTTTCAAGTTATCGATAAATACTAAAATTACTCGAACCAATTAAATAACTATTTAATTGATTCTATTTGTTCAATCGATATTATTCTACATAAAATGTAGAACCGCATGAATGAGAAATACATTTCTCAATTATATATAGTTCTCTTTAATTTCATACATGAAATATAACTCAAATCACTTGTATGTGTGTGACCTTGAAGCTCGAGATAATAGTAGGATTGTATAATAATAATAATTGACCCGATTACTTATTATTATAACGATTAATAGTAAGATCTATGATCGCTCACCAACATAAATTATCATGAGAACCCACACTAGTAATATACAATTACTAAGTTGAACACTAAGTTCGATAATGCATTAACTTATTGGTAAATGAATTGCTACACAATTGTCATGACGGGCATAATAAATGGAACGATTCTCATTGATTTCAATGAGCTCCCGAGCTTGCCCTTGGGCCGATTATCTTACAATTCCTTTGCTCAGCGATCTCTATTAAATACAGGCTAACCATAAGTGTGTCATGAAAGCATATGACTTTCTTTACTCGAGTATGGGCGAATAAGCATTTATAGGCGTCCAGCCAAACCAATCGATTACGGTGTGTGAGAGGCACGAGATGCTTCCTTGTATATCAAGGACGGACAAATCCACCTCCCAATATATATCGACATCTATCATTATACTCAGGTGACCCAACATATGCGTTATAATCCCATTTAAAGGCGGGAGCGTTTGAGTCATAGTCAAAATCTGAGCTTGTATAACACAGATAGTTATATATCGTAGGTCTAAGAATTAATGAACCTAAAATTCTAAACAAATGTCATAGGACACAGATATACATATCTTCTATGAATTCATTTCGGTCGCCACCAGCTCCCGATCACTGATTTACCGGTATTGATCTAGTCTGCTTGATTGCGTGATCGATCTTGATCACTAATCAAAACACCATGTTAGTCATATGATCTTGTAAAGCACTTCTCGACATCGACCCAGGCCTTTTTAGGCATCCACATGTTTCTAGGCTTGAAGAGGTGTAATTAACGGTTAAATTATTTACCTCTCACAGAAAACATAGACTAACTGAGGATTTAACCTTTCACTCGTCGAGGATACACTACATGTATATTATATGTAAATTCAAACGTATAGTCATAGCAAACAAATATATTAAAATAAGAAGCAATAATATTCAAATATTTGTTCACATAACACAATAGATACATCGCGACTCCCACTTAACCCTAGCATGGCTACTGACAAATGCATGCAAGACCTATGTTATTTGCGTACTGCATCATGCTTTGCGACTTAGTGGTTTAGTAAAGGGGTCGGCAGTCAGCCTCTGTTCACCCCCAATACTTGTCCTTTCATCCAGCATATCTCTAATCGGGTGATACTAGAATACGTGCTTGGATTTGTAGGTATGCTCGGGGATTCCCTTAGCTTGAGCTATTGCCCCGATGTGTCACAAAGCAACTCATTTCGGTCACTTTCAATCTTAGAGTACCGCTGAGGATTGATCCACGAACTTCTTTATCAACATCTTCTTTAGCGAGCACGAATGACTGCCCGATGTCACTTTCAGTTACGTGGTAGAATCGGCAGGTACTGTTTGGAACTCTCCTCAATCTTGCTCCACCGTTGAGACAAAAATACATACCCAGTAGGAGCGATGAAGTAAATGCAAATGGATTTGAAAAGCGGCATCGGTGTACCACCATCAAAGGCTGCTTAACTCCTCGTCTCACCATATACCAAGAAAACATCTTTTAGTTCTCCTCGGATACTTCAAGATGCACTTCATTACAATCCGTTAGCTTTCACACGGATTGGCTTGGTATCTCTTGAGATTTTACCAAAACCCAGGTGCAGTGCAGCGGCAGCCAAGCCATGATGGATCTGCAGAAACATAGATATATACTTCATTACGTTCATCTCAACACTAGTAATTAAGGACCTTTGTGCTCTTGCTAAGTTGAACTCCATGTCTCATGGGAGATTACCCTTCTTGGAATTACTCATGTTGAACAGCTGCGTACCTTATTCCACGCCAAGTATCGACAAAGTCAATCGGCCTCACAGCTCGATCAGTGAATCACTATTCAAAGTATACATTGTGCTTCGCCTAAGTCCTTCATTGAGAAACATTTGCCGCAGCCCGATCCTTGGCGAGTTAAGTAACTCTACGTTGTTTCCAATGATAAGTATGTCGTCGACATACGGGTATGAAATGATACATAACTCCCAACACACTTCTTGTATACCACAGATTCTTAGCCGTTTCTTGATGAAACCAAACTCTTTGATTGATTCATCAAAGCGTAGATTCAAGCGGGGGATGCACGCTTAAGACCATAAATGGACTTTGCAACTTGCGTACCTTCTTAGGTCCTTTAGGACATGTAAAGCTTGGAGGTTGTACCCGTATGCGCATCTTCCTGCAAATTTCCATTCGAGGCCGGTCTTTACGTCCATTTGCCATATTTCATAGTCGCCGAAATGCGTGATGGCCTTCAAAGATTATCGAGGATAGTTTAAGCATAGCCAGTAAAGTTTCGTCATAGTCCACTCCGTGAACTTGTTTTGAAACCTTTATTCTGATGCTTTGAAAACATCAGCCGTTTCCGTCTTTATCGTGTTTCTTAAATCTTAGTTTACATTCAATAGGGGCGGAGGCCCGTTGGTAAATCAACAAGGACCAAACCTGCGTTTTGGTACATAGAATCCATCTCGAGATTACATGGCAATTTGCCGTTTGTCGGCAAATCACTGGCATTAGGTACCTTCTTTGTAAGAGGTGGGCTCAAATCAGCTTTCAATGATGAGAAAACTTGTATACCGGCGCTACGGTTCGTGGCGTCCATTGGATCTCTAAGGGGTTGGTTGGCCACAGCTTCACGTGGATCAAGAGCTGAGTGCTTATGGAAAGAAGGTTCCCGATTCTTGTGGTGTGTCGATGCTGCGTTAGATGCGTCGATATTGACTTAAATCGGCTTGAGCTTAATCGAGATGAACACCGTGCGCCACAGTCATGCGGGTGAGGATATTCCTTTCAAGGAATATACATTACGGCTTAATGAAGATTTTATTCTCCTACTTCGGGTAGAAGTAGTAACTTATTGTTTCCACTTGGATATCCTATGAAATAGAATTTATCGGATTTGGTATGAAGTTTATCTTTTGTCGATCTGCTTAACATAAGCAGCCCCAATCTTTAGAAAACCCAACTTGAGGAATCTTACCGAACCACAGTTCATGGGGGGAGTTTTTATCTGTGACTTGGTTGGACATCTGTTAAAGGCAAAGTCGCAGTAGCAGAAGATGCATATCCCGAGAATTAGCGGTAGATCGGATAATTTCGTCATAGATCGAACCATTATCGAGAAGGGTTCGATTTGCCCTTCGGACACGCCGTTATCTTTGTGGCGTTCTTTGGAGTGAGTTGTGAGAATGATACCACACTCTCTAAGATGAGTATTGAACTCGTGACTCAAATATTCTCCTACATCGAGACGAATCTTTATTATCTTATTGATTGGTTTTGTACTTCATTTTGGAACTCTTGAGATTTACCGAAAGGACTTCGTGTTTGTGTCTCATCGGATACACAAAACCGTATCTACTTGTAGTCATCAGTAAATGTAGTAGTAGTTACATAACCTCCTCTTGAGAGATGTGTTCAT
The DNA here is from genome assembly GCA_019722365.1 of Lithospermum erythrorhizon. Taxonomy (NCBI): domain Eukaryota; kingdom Viridiplantae; phylum Streptophyta; class Magnoliopsida; order Boraginales; family Boraginaceae; genus Lithospermum; species Lithospermum erythrorhizon. The sequence continues at coordinate 19,786 of JADFUC010000870.1, read as the reverse complement.
TGGCCCACATAAATCGGTGTGTATGATCCCGATAAATCGAAACTTTTGCCTTTCATTTAAGCCGGTGAAAGGCATTTGGTCATTGCCGGAAAGCCCAGAGACTCGCTTATCGTATGATTCATAATGAAACGCCAGTATTCCACCGGAGTGGAGTTTCTTGATTCGGTTCTAGATTAATGTGACTGTCTGATGCCATAGGTATGTTTGGTTTAAGTCGTTAGGCTTATTAGTTTTAAGTTTATGTTATATGACTCGTTAATCATGTCTAAAGCATTATAGACCATTTTTGAAGGGAGGCGGTACCAAATCTTGCCCGTTCACAGTGATCCTAAATTCATCGGGATCTATTGAAATAAAGAAAACCATCGTTATTCAAAAGCGAGAAATAGAAATAATATTCTGCAAATTCGCGGTATAATCGCTTAGGAGATAAGTTCAAAAGCAAGGCCCGTGGTGAAATTTAAACTAATGGATCCCTCTTGCGAGGGCCGCTGACAGCGCCCATTTCAGCTAGCCTTGAATCCGTTTCCCTGCTTTTCAGTCTTGCCCGGCTTGAGTTCTGCGTATTACTGACAAATATGAGAACCGCCTTGGGGTGTCTAAGCGCGAAGTAGGGTAAGTTGTACAAACTTCAATAACATACATGCACGTAGGCTGAGCGGTCATGAGACCGTTCTTCTATCGTACGTGAACTTCATAGCGAGGAATTAAGGCTTCGACGACCAGGTTTCACTTAATATGACAGCACCTTCGTCGCTTCCCCAGCTCCTCCACTTTCCGGCAACCTTGGGATTACTCGAACCGCAGCGCTAGGTAAACTTCTTCTTCTTCTTGAATTTCTTCTTGTTTGGACCACCAAAGCGAGAAGAATAGAAGTTTTAGTCTTACGGAGTTCGTCTCGGCGTGTTCGTGATCATCTTATGCGATTCGTTTAAGAGATAACTCAAACTTGTGCATATTGAAGTTCATAATAATGAGAAAATTTATGCGGAAGAGACTTGAGGAGTTGAATCAGCGGCCCGGTTCTTTGGAGACGCGGTGCCCGAGGCGTTAGTCGATCGACCCGAGCCAATCATTTAATGATATGAGGGCTTGCGGCACATCAGTTCCCAACTTCTTGTCCACGAGGAAACACATGTCATATCTCTGCGTTTCACAAGCTTCCACTTTTGAGGAATAGAATTCCTCAGAAGTTGCCGGTATATGTCATATGCTGCCACCTTTTCATATTGAATCTGGAACGAAGGTTCCATATTGGCAAGCATGAGACATTGGACATCCACAACATCAGACTTGTGCTTTTTGTGGGATCCCTTTTCCCGATGGGAGGCACTATCATTAGGTTTTGGAGGAACCTTATTGTTCAACACGTATTCGATCCTATAACAAGCGAGAATGATTCTCAAGTTTAAAGGTCACTTGTCAAAATTCGGAGTTGTTATTTGCCTTTTCAAGTCTTGAGCGAAAAGTTCTTAGAATACTTGATAGTGGTAGCCATATTAATTCTACAAGAATAAGTAAATAAAAATAACAGACTCGATAAACTATCGTACTAAAAACACTTACAAATAAATTGTAAAAGTAAATACTAATACTTAATCTCCGCGAAATATATTAGTATGAGACCTAATACACTTAAATTCAAAGCGGCTTAACAACATTTACATTTTGAATCCGATTATAATAGTAGGTTGTCAACCAATTATGTAAAACTACATAACTCTTGTGTTACCGGCATCACCATGCAGGGATGCTACTTGACATTATCTCCGAAAACCCGGTTAAGCATACCAATTAAACCAAAGTGTTCTTGGATTGATCATCTGAAAGCCAGCAGCGTTAGTGAAATCACTTCAACATGATCCGTTGTCATATCAAATGCAACATTGTAACACCGCCCGTCCGCGGTGTGCCGATTGATGCGATTGATTGCACAACTTTAAAATTGGCTTGATCTTTGCTTAAATTTTAATTGGTGAGATTATTATTGCTGTTTCATTTACTGTCATCTTAGCAGCATGTCAGCAATCGTACAACATGAAAAATAAAACAAGTAATGCGCATTCAAAGAAGATATACGATATGGCCTAAGAACCTATTACAGTATTTATCAAATACTAACATAAGTCTAATTCTTGTATCTTTGTATTTACGGATCATCCGAGGTCGCTGATAGCGCCCAGGTAAATGATCCGATATCTTCACTTGACCTGACATTGATATACTAACCCACGTAGGCGACTTGCTTGTGGGTAAAGAAGCAGGTAAATAAATAAATACAAGAAATATGACTCGGAAGGGTCATTTCTGGCATTACGGTTCGCGAGCGAAAAATAAATAAATGGGCCATATACATATACCTCCATTCCGATCACCATTACAAAATATAGGCACTTTATTAAATCACATAAAATGAACTTAATAAATATTTTAAATGGCATTGGAAAATGCATGTTTATAATTATCAAATTAATTAATCCATTAATAGGTACACATATTAAAATTAATTAATATAAACTCAATTATCATACGCATGTCAATTAATAATTATTACCAATAATTATTAACCATATACTATATTATAGAAAATATTTATCACAAATATATTCTAAAATACATTAAGTAGTAGAAATTATTACCATAATTGTTTATATAAACTTTTAAATTAATTTAAAAGATATAATATAAAGGAAATTAATTAATTGTCATCACATAATTAATTACAATTAATTAGTTGATTAAAATGACAAATAATCAATAAAAAAAAACGAAATATAACTAGTCCCATAATTTTAGGAAACCAAAATAAGAATAAATTAGGAATTAGGGTTTTTCAAAATTGAGGCACAAATCATAAGGGCTGCCGGGCGGCACGCCTATAGCGACCCTACGGTGGAAGCCGCAGCGCCGCCCTCCGCCCCTAAGTCCCGTAGGTCGCGGAGAATCGGTCGGCCGATTTATGGTAATAATACCATGTTGCTTCGGTTTCGGATTTAATTTAATTCGTTTGTAAAATTGTTTTGGAGGCTTTAAAAATTTTCAAAATTTATGAAATTCGAACACATTAAAATTCATAATTTTCTTGAACAAATCCCATTGGTCATTCATTAAAATAAAATTTTCATATTTAATTATTAATTAAATGGTCCAGAAATCTCAAAATTCTTTTGAGACACTTAGAAAATCCATAAAATATGAAATTTAATGGAGATCTTCTAGGAGTGCTATCTGAAATTCCAGAAAAAATTAGGTTTTAATTTTACAAAAATTTTACACGCCCCAAACACGTTTTACAAAACTGTTTTGAAACAAAATCAATTAAATCGTCCTTTTAATTTATGAAACAAAATCCATGTTAACAAAATATGATAATACATCATCATAAACTTGTAACACATGTGTAAATCAATAATCAAGAACATGGTGATTTATTCTCATCATATATTTATCAATTAAATATGAACAGAATTATCAAATAAAAAAAATTGATAAAACACAAAACAAGCATAAAATAAATAATGTAAAGCAACTTTAATTTGTCGTGATGCCTTGAAGAAATTACTATGGATATAGAGTATAAATACAAATCCATAATTCCAGGAATCTTAAAGTGCGTACTACATTATTTATATAAACTTTATATAATTAAATTATATGAGCAGAGGACTTACGATGCGGCGGAGTAAATTCCACAAAATCAACGCGGCTTGAATTCTAGCGTGGGTGGCTTTCCGGCTCCTTGTTGTAATATCAATCGTATGATATCTCTAGTTAGTCCACACAGAGGTTGAATCAAGAACTAATCTATGCTATTAAACAGGATGAACAAAAAACCCGGAAAAAGCCAAAATTCTTGGGAGAATTTACGCGAAAGGGGGGCTACTAGGGTTTTGGTGAGAAAAAGTTTTACAAAAACATGATGAAAAAACCCTAAAGTTTGCTTATATAGAGGCGAGAGTTAAAACAAAGTCGATAAGCAACCGTTAAGTATTAGCTTGACTGGGTGCTTTCTATTAATTCGTTAAGCCACAATGAGTTTCTAATGAGATTGAACTATTTAATTAAGCTAATTAAATAGTAATGAGTGATATCAATAATCTTTCCAAGTTATCGATAAATGCTAAAATTACTCGAGACCAATTAAATAACTATTTAATTGATTCTATTTGTTCAATCGATATTCTACATAAAATGTAGAACCGCACATATTCACCGATTATATAGTTCTCTTTAATTTCATACATGAAATATAACTCGAAGCGTCATTTGTGTGTGTGACATACAGAGCTCGAGATAATAGTAAAGTTGTATAATAATAATAATTGACCAATTACTATTATTATAACGATTAATAGTAAGATCTAGCTTATTAAGCTCATAACCTTAAATTATCATGAGAACCCAGCGCTGGTAATATCGATTACTAAGTTGAAACTGAGATTAAATAATCGTTTAACACGGTAAATGGTGCTACAATTGTCGCGGGCATAATAAATGGAACCAATTCTCATTGATTTCCAACAATCGGAAAGAGATGGCCGACATAAGGCAGGAGGGAAAAAAGTCCACCGGCAGAGGGAGAGCGAGGATCGAGAGGGGTTGAATTTGGGAGCGATTGCAAGGAAATCCAAAGAATAACGTGCCTTTTGAGGCCACGTGCGAGGTCACCTCGGCGAGAAGATTTGAAGGGCCCCAGAGAGACATCCAAACCGATTAGATTTACCAATTATGCCCCACCGAGGGGTCGGTAGGGAAGGATTTATATCGGTGGAAGGCAGAGGATTTTCCCGAGGCACTTGAGAAAATCAGGCCCCTCCCGTTGAAGAGACCTTAAACTAATATTGTGAATACCACAAAGACCATGGCCATGATCTTACGGCAGTGTCAGTTTGGCCTTGATTGAGAAGTTGATTAACGGGGCAGTACATGATTTTTGTAAAGGGGTCAAAGCGGGATCCTCGAAGTGCAATCACCCCACCAGATGTCTTGACGGCGAAGACAAGAGTGGGTAACGATACTCCCCGCGTATCACGCAGGGAAAGGGTCGACACACTATTTCGGAGGAATAGTAGGTGGGCGATACATTCAACGCCAAAGTATGCCCGAAGAGCTGTTTATGGCCAGGCTCATCCGTCTCGACCCAGAGCAAAGAAGAGATTAGTTTCTTGGACGAAAAGAGCTTCGCGGGTTGGGAGTACACCCCCATGATGACCCATTGGTGGTCATTCTCGTTATATCTAATTTTTGTGGTAGCAAGGATGTTGGTAAATTGGGGGATTAGAGCCGACATCTTATATTCACAGTGTATGATAAATTGGGGCTCGCCGAAAACACTTAAACATCGTTACACCACTTGGCCCGACACTGCGGGACATTGATTTACCCGTTAGGAGCCAAGCTGAGTTGGATGTCACAACGGGGAAATGACTCCCGAATAGTCCGCGATGCGAGCATCCTCCACGGTTATGGATATGGCCGACCCGTGCCTCGGGGAGACCGCATTGGCGGGCACTTTTCTTGGCATATCGTCTCCTTTGCATCTCGAGATAAGTTCCCCGTGTGTGGGAGGTGGGAGAAATGTTGGGAGATCATAAAAAGAGGTCGGGAATGCTATCGGTCTATTCCACCGAGGCTTGTCAAGGAGAGCCCCGAAGGAAAAAGGCACCAGAAAAACATCATGTGGGGTAATGAGCGTCGGAGAGCCGGCCGATTGAACATGGACAACGTCTAGAGACTTGAAAGCCATAGCGAGAGGATGCCCCATGAAGAGACTTGAACCGCAGTGGCCTTTGATGAAATCTGTCAGACGAGTTTTCGGAATAGGCACTTTCCGGTTAGACTGAGAGCATAAAAAAAGCTGTCGTGGTTGTTAGTGCATGAATGTTGGTCAAAGTATTCAGATGTCGGACCAATTGTCTCCCAACAGGTTAATTTAGTAGCAATACTCGAGGGTAGAGTGTATCTTTTCGAAGAAGATTTTGTTTCCATTTATAAAAGAAGATCTTTCGATTGATATGATTTGGATAATGGAAAAGGCGTGCGGTGATCAGCTAGAAGATACGCACGTCTAAAATAAAAGAAGAAAAAGAGGACCAATTAAATTTATTATATTTCTGAAGATGGGATTTTTGTTTATGGTAGTCTTTCCCAAAACTTCTTTGTGCCTACGCTATATAAGACCTCAATGCAGACCTAAGAGATAGCGAAACAAGAGAGATTTACTTGCATTGTATTTAGAGTGAGGAGCAAATGAGCTTTGAGAGTTTATTTTTATTTTGTAGAATTTGAATGTGCGGAGTGATACATAAAAGCTGCTTTTAGATTATGCAATTGTGTTAACACATTATTCTGACAGGTCCTACTTGTAGTGATTATTCACGTAGGTTACACATACTAAGGGATAGTAGTGTGTAGTGGATGTGTATTGAAGTCGATTAGAACTTTGGACTTATACGTCTAGATAAGAGTAAGAATGATGCGTAGAAGAATGGGGCGTTCTCGTAAGTCCCTAATTTGTAATTTTTTATCATAGTGGAATCATTCATTGAGGCGGAGTTGTCCCAGGGCGTGAGTGCATGTTACCTTGAATTGATGGGTTGATTGATGTGTTTTACCTTGTATGATTTAGTTTTAGTCGGAAGTCGGTCTAAGAGTTGTTGACATTTAATGCTTGACAGTGCGTGCGTGGTTGATTACGCTTTTTCGATTGGCGTTGCTAAAGAGGTATAAAGAGGTGTTGGCGTGGGGGCCGAGGACATGTCGGGCGTTGACAAGGGAGATAGCTCTCGTATTATATTTACTGTAGGGCCGTTAACGAACGAATCGAGCCGTTTTGGGGCGAGCAGTTCGGCTCGTTATGAAACCGAACCGATTCGAAAATCGGTTCGTTAGTCTTTCGACTCGGTTGTTCAATTAAATGTCGGTTCAAAAATAAAATCATACAAAACCGGTTCTTTAATCGAATCGTATCAAATCGCGTAAAACCGGTTAAGATTGTCGGATCATAATCATAATTCGCATAAAATGTCGTAATTTGGTTCGTTAATTGGATCATACTATTACAAAATAGTAAAGACTCTATAAAATAACTTAATTCAAAATGCAACTAACAAAAGCTTGCTCCGAGCTTATGATTTCTACCAAAAAGGAGTATCAAGTATTTGAAACTACTGACCATATTAACCTATTTCTAGCAAAGAGATGATCGAGTTAACAAGGACAATAAATTCTTGAAGGTTGAAGCTTGATCAACATCATAATCCCGATAAGTCAAGTATTTGAAGTAGCTCAATTCCCCCTAACAAATAAATGTGAAAAGTTAAAGTTTAGTATATAGAAAATTCACACTAAAAAAAATACTCATGAAATTAGAGCTTATACAAATGTTAATTTTGAGAAATCATAATCGAACTTCTCTTCTTCTACTTCCAGTTGCTAGTTCACAAGTTTAAAAATGTTTAGAAAGAAAAAAAACGTATGTATGTAACATTAAGAAATAAAAGAAGGATAAAAAAAATAAATGAACATTTAACATTTGTTCCTTTCCCCTTGCCCCTCTTGATTCCATATAACTCTTTCACCCAATCGCTTCCACAAAGTAACATCTCAACAGTAGAAACTTTCATTGACGCTCTCTTCGGATCAATAATCCTCCTCCCTCGCACTAAAAGTTGATTCTGAAGCTACAGTTGTCACAGGAATCGAAAGAACATCTTTAGCCAACTTATTAAGGATGGGATACTTTGGTTCATTAACCATTCACTATTGCAACACATCCAACTTTACATCCGGTGGCACTTTAAAGACACTCTCCTCAATATAATAATCTAATCGGACACGGAATTATCATTTAAATTGACGGTATCGAAGTACGTCTAATAGATTTTTCTTTTTCCTTTTCCAATTTAAATTGTAATAAATGAGTTCTATCAGTATTTTGTACCCCGATAATACGGTTTCTTGTATATTTTTTCATACTCCTTAAACAAACACAATATCTTACTTAAGAGCATATTCTTATTTTTATAGCATCTTCTGGCCCACATGCTGAGGAATAAACCCGTTTTGATGAAAACCATTTTATACCTAAAAGTTTCATGAGAAATGAGAGAAGACCATATACAAGCAAACTAGTTTCTACTAGTTTACAAATGCAGAAATCAGACAGTGGAAATCAGAGCATATAAACAAACTAGTTTCTAGTTTTTAGTAACATTGAAACATCACGTATAATACTTTTTTAGTTTTCTTGTCAAAGGCATGTACTACTTTACGGATTAAAAGTCAAAGGCATATAAACAAACTTGAATATTGATATAAGTACAGAGGTATATACTATTGAAACTTTGATACTAGCAAAGCATATACTACTCAAACAAATGTGTTAGTTATTTACCTTGGATAAATGTGTTAGTTTACTTGGATCAAGAAAAGCTCCAATCTATAATAAAGGTATCACATTGAGACCAATATTTGACGTACTTCAACTTCATTTCCTGAGCCATCGTTTGCAAATGCGGTTGATGTAGTTTTTTAATCCAAAACTTCCTTTTGAGACAATTTTTCCATATGAGTTTTTTGCAGTTGATGTACTATAGCTTTTCTTATCAACTGCAAATGAGCCCGTACCAGTTGCCCCGCCTTTGCAAATAGAGCCCCACACCAAACCCGACAAGATGAAGCACTCTCTTAGATATGCAACCTCCGAGGTCTTATAAAGATGTCTAGAAAGATGATCGGTTGACTAAGCGACACTAAGTTTCATCTCTAAGTCGAGGCAATGGAATTTACCTTTCTTCGGGGAAACCGCCAAGGCGCAAGGAGAAATTTGTTTGGGATCTCGATGCGGCCTTTGGCCAATTGAAGCGATATCTGGGATCTCGAACTTTTGACAAGACGGAGGAAGCGAGGAGCCGGTGTATCTCGCCAGTATCTAAGGGCGCCGTTAGCGATGGCTATTAAGGGGAGGAACAAGAGGTTGAAACCCATAAATTATGTGTTAGCCATGTCCTCCACCGGACCCGAGGAGAACTACCCGATCATCGATAAATTTGTCCTCGCCCTCATCATTTCGGCAGAAGAGGCGAAAACCTACTTTAGAGCCCATCCTATCTATCAAAGTAATGACCGACCAACCCATAAGCGGGGCATGTCCAATCAGCGCAATCGGGAGGCTACATGCGTGGGCCATCCCGAATTGAGGCAGTTCGAGATTAATTACGCCCCCCCACGCAGAGATTAAGGCATAGGTCTTGCCTGATTTCATTATGGAGAATAATTGCTCGATGGAGCCAACAAAACTCGAACCGGAAAAATGCCACGGCGAAGTCCCGATGGACATTGTAAGTCAACGGGCGGCGATGACCAGGAGCTCTGCGGGGATCTTGATCTAGGGGGCGAGATGGGGAGCGATTCGAGTAGCTCTGCACTTTCCTTCAAAACAACCAACAACGAGGTTAAATATGAAGCCATGGTAGCGAGGGGTTGCGGATGGCAAAGGCTTTGGATATCCAGCTTGTTTGAGTTCGGGGGATTGGTTGGTCATAAGAGCAGTCTCGAGGAGGCGTGGGGTTAAGAGCGATACCTTAAGAAAGTACCAATACTAGGCGCTCTATTGGCTGGGATTCGAATATGTGGTCTTTGAGCATATTCCTCGCCTGAGAATAACATCTTGACCACCTTTCTCCCTCTGGGAAACTACTTATTTTGACGAAATGTCGAGCCATGTGAAGGTGGAGGTCGAGAAATGCCACGACTCATGAAGAGAGCGTCATGAGAGTCGAGAAGAAGAGGATCATGAGAGTCATGGAAGAAGAGGAAGATTGGAGGAGCCTATCACTCGTTTCATCGGCAGGCTGATTACAAATGATGGTGTTGAGGCCCGCAAGATCAAAAGTCGAAGTTTCAAGTTTCAAATGATGCGGAGGAAATTTCTGGCGCTCGCATTTTGGCCCCTCTACTATTTTATGTAGCGAAAAAAATAATAGAGCCGGTCCTACGAGGTGCATGAGAAGGAGGGGTGTGTGGACACCACATGGGGAGGGCAGTCGGTAACACTTAAATTACACGAGCCGGGTATTCCTTCCTGATAAAGAAGCAGCCGAATATGTGAGAAATGCGATTCTTGTCAAAAGATACTGTGAGTCCCTCGACTGACCCGTTAATGAGATGACCCCGTGTCGAGCCCAATTTAAGTTCTCCATGTGGGAATAGGCACAGTAGGGCCGGTTCTTGAAACCACCCGGTTAAGTATAAAGATGCCATAGTAGCAATCAATTATTTCGGTAAAGTGAGTAGAGGTTGCGATTATGAAAAACACGAGGGCCAAAGATGTGGAGGGGTTCATTTTGGAAGGTATCATCACCCGTTTTTTTGAATCCCGAAGATGTCGTTCGGATAATGGTCCATGATTCGTGCAATGATCATCATAGAAGGTGCCGGCGATTGGGGAATTGGCGTCGATTCGGCTCACGTATGCTACCCATGATATAATGGTCAAGTGGGAAGTTATGAACAAAACCATTTTCACGGGAATCCAAGAAGAACTTGCTCGAGTCGGGAAGTGGTATGAAAAGCTCGTCGCGTGTTATGGTCCCGCTGAAATCTAGTGCTACGGAAAGCACCATTCGTCACGGTACATGGAGCGAGCGGTGTTACCACAGAGGTATGCCTCCCGATATCTTGCAAATTGGCTTCGAAGAAGATCGAGGAATGTGAGCGGATGAGAGGCGTAGACTTTAGCGATGAAGGGACCGAGCTATAGTCAAGATGCAAAGTACAAGCGGAGCGATGACTAGAAGTTTTACAATCGGAGGTAAGAACAAGTAGTTCGTACACAGGCGTCGTACTAAGAATGATTAAAGGCTAAGCGAGGCCAAGGGATGGCCGACAAAATTTAAAAATTCAAAATGGGGAAGAAGACCTACCGAATCCAAAAGGGTTATAGAGCAGCCAAACACCGCATGGTGAAGGGAACTATCACAGGAAGAACCATGAAACATACTTGGCATGAAATTTATCTCAGGGAAATATTATGTTTAGGATAAGCCCCATCTCCCTACCTGAATTTTCTAAAATTAAAAGTCAGGAGAGAGCAGTCATTTGTATTGAGGCTATGTGATGGTCGAACTTATTAAATGTTTGTCTAACCATTAAATTTCATAAGGGGTAGAAAGCTTTGTCGATTGAAAATGGGGAAATGACCCATGACCACTTAGCCATGCTTGAAGGAAAGGATTACCGGGGAAGCAGGCCCCCAAAACTATCGTTAAAACAATCCTTAAATCATGACCCTTCCCCCAGCGAGCGAGGAGTTACAAAGCGCTGATCCCTTAAAACTATGATCGAGCGATTCATAAATCAATTACCGCTTCACTCCGGCGAAGGAAAGAGTGGCGAAGCCAAAGGACCCCAAAACTATAATTAAGCGATTCATAAATCATTTCCCTGCTTTGAGGCGAGGAAGTAGTTAAAGACCAAGTCATTTCTAAAATTAAGCTTCAGAGGCGTGAGAATTGAGCAATCCTTGTCGTATCCGCTTTGATCGGCCGAGGGAGCCCTTAAATTGGGTCTCACAAACACGGTGAAAAATGTAGTTCAAATTATACATTTAAGACTAAGTCATAAAATTATCAAGTCATGACGATCATCAGTATCATAAAATGATCAAGCATATTATTTACACGATATACGAGGGGCAAAGGATGTGACAACATCGAAGATGAGTGAATAAGATAAGAATAATAATAGAAAACAAAAGTTATACATCTTAATGGCACCCGCTACAAAAAAGGGCCGAGGAAAAACTATTACAAAAGAATTCATTCACGGTCCACAGGGTTCTACGTCTCATCTCCAACCTCATCTTCGCTCGAGTCACTCCCAGAGGCATCCTCGCTGTCGGCAGGCTTCGTCTTCGGAAAAATCGTCAAAATACTAACACGTAGTCTTGCAGGGGTTGTAACAAAGTTGGTGAAATGGGAAGAGATGCCAAGATAATCCGCCACCACCTTTTGATAGAAGGTGCAAGGAGGGTCGCAGTGTCACCTTTGAGGAGAGTGCTGTATTCTCGCTCTGGTGGGAAATCTACCAGCGAGAGGTGGCCATCGTATGACAAAACCACCGATTTGAGCACTTCCATCCTGGCTCAACCTTATCGTAATACCGCCCGACATAGATTGAGCCTCGGATATATGAAACTCATGCTTCTTGTTGGCCGGTTGGAGTTCTCGGTTGCTCTTCTTCAGCCTCTCTATTTCAATCTTATAAACCTCAGAAACCTCTTGAGCATCTGCCAAAATACTCTCCTTGGCTCAGCGTGCTTGGCCTTGTGACTTCGGCTCGGCTACATCTCTTTTTGGGAGAAAGCCTGCATCCACTCGCCACAGCGAAGCCAGAGCTTTCAGGCGAGCCACTTCCTCGTCATGATTTGAAGAACACGCTTAACCCGAAGAGATAAGGCATAATCCACTTCGTGCTTTAAGAAATAAAGAAAAGAAGAATGAGCTTACTTATGAAAAATAAAAAAGAAAGGGAAGAAAGACTGAGACATACCTTTATCGGTGGTAGGAGGAGCGAAACAAAGAGACTTGAAAGAATTTGAATTCGAAAGAACCCCAGGCAGTTAGCCTCAACATGCAATTCTTTAGGATTTTAGCTGCGATGGAGGCAGTCGGAGTGGATACGGTATCGAGGGTAATCTGTAAGCTCGAGGGAAGAGTATAAGGGAGGTCAACGAAGAAGGGGTGATCATTCTTAAAACCCCTCTCTGGACATGTCCATGAGGCAAGGCCCTCGGAGGCCCTTGAAGTCTCCTCAGTAACATTCCACGAGGGAACCATATAAAGGAGATCTGGGGAAGCAGGTGCTTCATGAAACGAGGAGGACCCATTGGGGAGGACGAGCACCTGGATGTCGTCGGTCGGTTGGAGTAAGGGTAGGCGATAGGGAAGACCTGCTCGCCGGGTGCCATCATTTGCTCCCCTCAGCGACTAAAATCGGTATTTGGAGGCGACCGTTGAGAGGTGGCCTCGGAGACGAGCCGATTCCCGATATTACATCAGTAGCTACCGGCAGTGAAGTGGCGGCGCTTCCCGTCCTTGCGCCTTTAGAAGGGCTGCTGAACAAAAGAAAAAACCATGATCATTATAAAGGACACAAGGACATAGGAAGATAATAGAAGGTTACAGATCGCGAGGAAAGAAGTAAAAAAGTACCTAGATCAAGCGGGGAAAGTTATCGATACCACTTGGCCAACCCCGGCTTTAAATGAGACATCAGATGTGAAGATGTCCAAAAGCGGGTTTTGGAAACCCATCTTCTAACTTCTTCAAGCCCACGGCTACCTTAGGGGACTCTTCAACCTCTAAGGTTGTGTGAACGGTAGAGAAATGGAAATGCGGACACTTGTCGAAAAGGCATCTTTCACGAGAAACGATAGCATTGCCTGTCGTGGGGCTGTTTCCCGGTTTCCCGTGATATAGCATATTCGCCGCTGCGGCCGAGTATGTAAATGAAGCGAAACACCCGTGTGTGCTATATTGAATTTGACAAAAGATTTAACATGAGACTACCCGGAGCGAAGAAGACCTGCACAGAGGCCGTTTGGTGCACAATAAAAGGCCCCGATTATTTGGGGGGCATGGTCGATCGCCACAACGTTGTTGACAAGCCTTGGAATTTGGTAGGCGAGGTCATAGTTGAGAAATTCCCAAAAAGCAGGTGTATCCTCTTCCATGGGATCCTTTGTTGCTTGGCAATTTGACCATGGGCCTATCGCTCGTCACCGCGGCGATCCTTGACCGTGTTTTTACTTCATACCGATGTGATATTGTCCCTTGAAAGGTGTCTCGAGTGCCCGAGGCTATGGCGCTGGTCGTCGTCACTTTTTGAAAACCCTCGAGTGCAGGACTTTACCCCCACTGCTGCAGTGCCTCGATGCCATGAGAAGAGGCTTTCTTGGAGCTCTTACCGCCCCCGCTTGCCGATCGCCCTTTTATTTCTTAGACATTTGAATAGTCTGCATCCCTCTACTTGTCTGCTCCCTCGCTCCGGTGACATCGGTATTGGGGTCGGTGTTTGCGGCGGCAAAGCTTCCAACATCCTCAATGTCGCGGCCCTTTGCGTTTGGGGTGGGAACGCCGCCATATATCAACCCCTGGATACCAACATTGCGGTCAGAAGGATCTGGAACTACCACCACCCGTCTATGGGAATGGTGGACACGGGGAGAGGAAGTACGAGAAAAGGGAACTCTACCCCCTAAAATGTAACTACCCCCCATGGAAGCTACAAGACGGGCGGGGCCGTGCCCTCGTTTAAGACTCTAGCAGATCGCCTCGTGAGGTTTCCTTGGCCTTGACTCCGGAATTTCCAATGTTATCGTTGGCCATGTTGAAGTAAGATTCTTCGGTAAATAAAGAGTAAAGAGGAAGGTAGGGGAGAAGAATTTCTGAAAATATGAAAATATGAGGAGGAGAAAGTAAAAAGTGAAAAGGAAAAAAAATAAGACATACCTTTTATGGGAAAATAGGGTTGACAGCCCCGATTCGGGGGGCCACTCGATGGATAGTGTATTACAATATATTCATTTAACTCTTTACATCCCTCTATCATTTCAAAAAATGGGGGTTGCAATATTATAATTAAAGAGCGATTGATAAATATAATTTATGGATCACAAGACAAAAGAATGTTCACTTAAAGCCCATTTAATGATAATTAAAAGACTCGGTTGGAAGAAAGGGGCTTGTCAATTAAAAGATAACGTCGCTTGTCGCCGTCTCGCCCAACGATAGCTCTTGAAGTTACATAAATACACCATTCTCAACAATCGGGAGGTAAGGTTTAGCTTGATCTCCTTAAGTTATTCCACAGGACAAATCTTGACTTTCTTATCGAAGTGGCTAGCGATTCATCGGGAATTATTTATGTCGGCACCGATGGGTAATTACGATGCGCAGGCTTTCATCGATCCTAGCGGGACATGAACATATGACGAAGATAGACCCCGGAGTTAGCACATGAGCCTTGAGTACCCTCGGCCTTGACAAGCGGAGGCCTTGAGTCGTACGAACAAGGGAATCGGAAAGACTCCAGCTTCCCCGCGTGGCACCCGTTCAACCGGCGAGGGGCCAGAGTCACGATGGTCCTCGCCACCCAGCCGAGAATGATCAATCCAGGAATAGATATTAGACCGGAGACAGAGCGAGGTCCAGGGTCCTATGGGCCACTTGCCAAAATCCCTCGACATCGGATGTAAATGCTTGAACTGAGCTTGACGACCTACTGACTTATCTAATTGTCAAGACTAAGATTATTTATAGTACTAACAACAATATTAGGATTAGAAAAGATTCCTCAAAATTATAATAGGTCTGACCATAATCTTGCTGGTGGGAGAAGATTATTAAAAACTAGAGTAGAGTCATACCACTCAATGTAATTCCGAATTCTGTTTTTTCTGGCCACTACTTGCTCTGAAGTAGTGGTGGATCTGGACAAACTTTATGAATAGAATTGCGATTCACCAAAAAAAGGTTCGCACAAATGAAATAAGTATCAATCGTGCAAGGATTTGATAAGAATTAGGAGTATAAAAAAGAAACTAAACTTATCAAGTGAACATATCAATGATTCCTTTAGTGTTGCGCTTAGATAAGATACTATTATTAGCGCCGTTTAAGATTCTAAGTTATTAACTTATCAATTAACTTAGAGGGTGCTTTTAGTGGCACGATCTAAGTTATTAACTTAGAGGACGCTTTTAATAATTTTGACGATTAAGTGCTTAGACGGCGCTTCGTGCCAACGTCGTCTAAATTAAAAAAATTGGACATCGCACTTTTAAATGATACTTTTTTTGTGATCTCTTTGTATTATTTGAAGTGCCGTGTAAGTTATTTTTTGTAATAATGGCTTCTTTTCTCTTCATATTTTTTTTAGAATGATAGGAATACAAATTATTAAGAATTGAAGATGATAATTTAAATCTAAACATGTTTTTTCCCTCTCGACTAGGGGTTCTACTGCTACTTTTTTATTTGAAGACACAAACGAAAGTGAGTTGTCGATGGATCGACTGACAATGTCCAAGAGAATGTAAGTTAGTCACTTTCTTTTCATTTGAATAACTTACAATCAATATACATACAACAGCTTTTATATTTTCTTGTATATATAAAGTATAGGAGAAGAATTTAAAGAACATAATTAAGAAAGGTATCATTTTATACCTTCCATCTTTCAATAATACTCACTACTGGAATAATGGAATGTGTGACGAATATAATTGTTCACTCGTTACTTAGAGCATTAAACAACATATAAGAAATTAGAAGAGAACAAACAAAACATAAAAAGGGCAACATTGGACTTAGTTGCAAGTTGCGACATACATAAATACCAAATAAAATTACACAAATCATGCCGTTAAACCAATGTAATCACCCCTAACATAAACAAATACTCCGTACCAAACAACTACAAATCTACTTGAGTATCGACCAAATATTATATGGTAGATTCTTCTATTCCAAATTTATTCAAAAAGTAATAATACCCCATTTCTAGTTCATAATTCCTTCCCTTCTTATATACCAAACATAACATTGTTAGTTATAAGCTATGGGTCCATTACCATTATTCTTGAATCCCATATGACCAGGATTATAAGGTATAGGTCCTTGACCATTATTCTTGAATTGCATATGACCATTACTATAAGGCATAGGACCAGGACCATTATTCTTGAATTCCATATGACCATTATTATAAGGTATAGGTCCTTGACCATTATTCTTGAATTCCATATGACCATTATTATAAGGCATAGGACCAGGAAACCTCCCAGACCCTTTCATTCCTTTACCTTCACCACCACTTGATGGTGGCTGAAACCCTCTATTGAAGCCATCACCGGCAGAAATCTTAGCCGACGGCATCGGTTTAAGCTTGTTTTCATACCCAAATTCCATGTCAACATCTTTGGCTTGATAACCATGGTTTCCCTTGCCATGTTTCCCCTTCTTCTTGGAGCCACCATGTTTTTGTTTTGCCTTGGAATCACCATCTTTGCAACATATCCTTCCTACAACACATCCAACAATAGACACAACAAAGATTATTCCAAGAACTATGAGCACTTGAGAATATGAACCACTTGATGATGAGTGTGATGTTTCTTGACTTGTTGCACTAGTAGGGAACTCCTGAAATGGTTGTAATGGCGACGACGACGATGAAAATGACATATTTTTTTATGTTTGCTATGGATTTAAAGTAGTATGAAAGCCTTCAATGTTAGAATTTCATGAAAAATGAACAAATGGGGGGGCGGCTTTATTTGTCGAAACAATAATTTGAGAGAGAGAGATGAGATAGGCTGGAAGTAATAAAATGTGATTCAAACAAGAGTGTTTGGAAAATTTAAGGAAACTAAAGCAATCTTTAACAAGGGAGGACAAAATAAAGTAAATATATTCTTCAATGAGCTTTATTGAGCAAGAAGGGGGATCTTGATTTGCTTAGTATGGAAGAAAGTGGCTTATTGAGATCACAAGACCCCAAAAAAGATGAGAACAATGAGGAAATATCAGTATGTGCTTTCACTTTAGAGAACACTTATTGGAATGTTTCTCTTGTTTACTATAGTTGATAGGAAGCAAAATGAGTGCATATATGTGCTTTTTTGTTTGGCGGGTTAGGCTTTTAAGAGCGGATCGAAATGTAAATTGTGTTCAATCATTATCACAGAATGATTCCAATCATCAATAGTATATCATGATCACTACTCCACAATGTATAATGTAGAAGTCTAATAATGATGATAAAAGCAATATATGGGGCGGTTTATTTGAATATTTAGAAGTTGCATGATATCGATAATAAGGATGTGTTTGAAAAAACAATATGGACTGAAAATATAAATAAACTTTTAACAATCAATTTAATCTACAAGTTTTATTATCCTTATTATGTTTCATGAAGTTGTTAGGATTTTTTTAAAAAAAAGCATCCTACCAGCCATGAGAATGGAATCACGGAACTTGTAAGTCGTTGGAAGGCGCTCTGTAGGCTAGGCGGATTCGTGTTATAAAAGTAGGATTGTTAGGATTGTTGAAGGTTTAAATCCATACACTTAATTTTACTTTGTCTAATTTAATCAACAACTTCATTGAAAAAATTGCACAATGCTTCATTCATCTCAACATAGTCGTGAGGTTTTTTCTTTTTCAATAAAATAAGCAACACACTTATTAAGGAATAATTGATTAATACAACTATAACTTTTTAGCGAAATAAAGATTCATATTATCACATTACTACTACATTAGTCAATGAAGCATTTAGTAATTTTATATAATAGTCGAGTCAAATTAAAGGAAATTGGATGAATAGTGCTTAGGTCCAACAAGAGATAAAATAAAATTTATAAAGGGAATTTGATAATTGGATAATCGATTTATTTTTGCATTATATTATCCAAACTAAGTGTTTGAATAATTTATTTAAGTGGAGCTTCCACTTTAGATCACAATGGCAGTGTTTGTTTAAACTTTGTCAGTGTGAATCAAAAAAAGTGGATTTATGATGAAACATACTACATGGTAAAGCTTGTTAGTGATAATACATCTGCCTAATTGTGACATACTTTATTTTGATCTCTTGCTTTTTCCAAAGACGGATCTTTGATGGATTGTTGTATACATTCTGTTCGATGACGGCAATAAATGCAACAATTTTCACATAAAAATCTAGAAAAAATTACAGAAATTATTTTAATAATGACAGAAGGGTTTAATATAATTCTGAAGTATGTTTCAATTGCAATCACTCCTACTCGTCGAGCACGTCTGAGTATTAGACCTGAGTTGAGCGTAGCTTGATAAACGAGTACCGACCAAAGAAAATATTGGTAGGAAGAATCGAGGCTAATGGCTTTTCTGATTACAAATTCACCTCTTTCACAAGTCTTGTGTGACGGATGAATGGAATTGATAAAATTATTAGAAACCATCAATCTAATCAAGTTCACATAAATTTTAAGATAATTGTGAACTAGATTTCACATAAATTTTAAGATAATTGTGAACTAGATTGGTGGTTTCTAACTCAGGCCTTATATAGCGAAAACACTAGACAAGTCCGGAGAACAGCAACAACCTTGACTTATTCTTATAACTTATTCTAAAGGGGTTGAGCATGAAACCAGGAAAACGAAATCACCCAAAGTATATTATCAAGTGAATAACATAAAAATGGTAAACTACAGTAACAATTAATGATGTGAGAATGAAGACAAAAAATGAAGTCTACAGAGAACATACTAACCAAGAAAAACATACAAGGAAGACAAGCAGGAGCACATTAAGATTCAGAGAAGAAGAAGAAATTAGGTGAATTATTTTCACGAACCAGTCTTAAGAGATCGGTCCGCATATGCCACCAAAAAGCAAAAGCAATAAATATTCACATGTTTAATGTAAGAAAATGAAGGTAGTGAACATTTGAGAGGAAATAGCCAACAACAAAAGAATTTAAGGTCCTATTAGATTATATACCTAACCTGTACAAGTTTTGAGATTTTAGGTCTATTAGAAGACAGATACTGCTCTATTTTTCTTGTGTATTAGGAACATGTTCAGCCTGAATTGTAACAGTCACTTTATCAACGACCTTCTTCCACGACACTTTTGGTAGACTTCTCTGCTCATTTTTCCTTCCTTCCATTTAGGTTTTTAGATATCCTTGACAAAGATCTACAGCGCATTCAGCAATACGTAACTGG